>VMBQ01004235.1:24597-83197 GCA_007657795.1 Dreissena rostriformis | reverse complement strand
TTTTTACTGATTGTTCCTATTTCCCCCCCCCCCCCCCTTGTGTCAAATCCAATCTTATTTTCTCAAAGTGTGACCTTGACGTTGCAAATATCAACATAATTCTTTCGCATGACACACCGTCCAAGTATGGTGAACAAATGTGCCAAATGATTTTAAAATCTCACAATGAACGACATAGTTATGGCTCGGACAAGCTCATTTATGGTCATTTTTAACCATTGAGCTCAAATTGTGACCTTGACCTTGGAGATATCGACGTAATTCTTTCGCGCCATACACCGTCCAATCATGGTGAACAAATGTGCCAAATGATTTAAAATATCACTATGAATGACATAGTTATGGCCCAGGCAAGCATTGTTCAACCCGCCCGCCAACATTCATCAATCTGATAACCAGTTTTTTCCTTCGGAAAACCTGGTTCAAAATCATATTAATCTTTTGTATATACTTTGCTAGATGTTATTGCAATAAAATTAAGATAAAATAATCATTAGACACTCACTTCAAACCCAACATGTTTTAAAGGCAAGAGTGAAACTTGCATTCTCCTCCTCTTGAAAATCACCCTCCTACTTTAACAGGGTTAATATTCAAGCTATACATTAAATGTCAAGGATTTTTCAATTGAATATTAATTGACAGTTAATTAAAAGTAAAAACATGTTTATGTGTTGCTTTTTTAAAATGATTGAACGAGACAAACAGTAAAATTGCTACAATTTATAGCTCCTGATAACAAGACAACAAAATTGAAATTTCAATAATGTTGTTCTTATGTTTTAAGATATTGTTCTAATGTACATGTTAACAATGACAATGTACAATTGTACATTGGCTGTGAACAAGATAACTGTCTGTAAAACATTCAAAACTGATACTAAATAAACAGTTTTATCAACACCTTTACAAATTACTTATTTTTGTATTCATCAGTAGAGGGAGGGGTAATAGCTGTATCAGTGAAACAGTTATTATGTTCGTCAAAATTTATTTCGAACAAGAACTGGCTGGCGTTTCTTTTGCAGAAATACCTCTTTTTAGGTATAAATATTGATGTTGAAAAAAAGGTGAACTGCAAATCTTTTTTCGCGCTTCGAACTATGCACGAGAGGATATTTTGCCTTAATGCAAGTTCGACACAGAGTTTTGAAGCCATTCATATTAAAATTAACCATGTTTCCCCATCATCTGAAAACTGCCATTGACAGTAATGACAGAGTACAGAAAATATATTTTTGAGCACCAAAAAAACCTTAAAACTATGAATTGGAACCGCTAGGTGGACAAACGTGTCATTTACGCAAAAATATTCACTCTCTTTTGTCCGAAAATTACAATTCTTTTATGGGAGATTTGTGCCAAAAAATAACAATTCAAGGCAGTTAAAAGAAATTCAAGGATATTTTTTATCAAAATCAATTATTAAATTTTGGCTATTTGTTCAATTTATATAAAATTTAAGTACTTATAAAGACTGGTGCAAACCCTCTTTAAAACTAAAAAGAAATCAAAGGGCACACTTCAGTATACAGTCAACAATTAAAGTATAACAATGCATACCCGTCTGTTCTGTTTCAATCGGAGCACTTTGAGCGCAGAGGGTACGACCTTCCTCTTCTGCTTATCGAACGGGGGAGGGATTCCCTCGTACACCTTCAGCTTGGACATGGCCGCTATACCACGGGTAGTTCTGTAGGGAACCATACCTGGACAATACAAAACTCATTAATATCAACACTTGATAAATTTGTACACTTAATGTAACTTGGTCACAAAAGTGACTTAATACTCAACGGCCATGCACTTCTTTGTCATGTATGTTCAAGGTGAAACANGACATAAAAATTCTTTAGATAAAAAGAAAGTGCCTTGCATATCTACACTTCATGGTGATGTCATAAGTTTAAGTTTTTATATACTGGCTTGTTCAATCCACTAACATACAACCGTTTATGCGGACAAACCCTTCGATTGACAGAGTGACTCCAATATATCCCCCAGGTTTTTTTCCCAGGCCTTTAAGCACAGTGACACCCCTGTGCAGTGCTTGAAAAATTACCAAACTCAGGGATCATCCTGGGCCTTAATTTCCCAATAAATCTCTGTGTGTGCTTCAATTACTTTATTACAGAAATATAGGACACATTGAATAAAGTAAAAATATAAACCATTGCCAAAGTGTGCCAGCCGGTCTCTTCCTTAACAAAGTCCTATGGGGAAAACCTGTCCCAGTCTATGGGTGTATAACCATGTAAACCAATTGCAATCTTGAGTTGTAAATGGGAGACAGAAATGCGTGTTATACATTCTGTTAAACTTGCCTCTAACAGCCTTGTAAAACATACGGCTGGGGGCCCTGAAGTGTAACGGTCCTCTCTTGGGCTGGACATTACATCTTTTCTTAATGTAATTTAAAGCCTTCACTGAAACACAAACACTCAACTCTTTTAGAGGACTATCTATGACAAAAGTATCAGAAATAAGCAAATTATGATTTATTTATAAGAGACTATAAACAATTACTTCATTCTTGACAACACAATATGCTGTCAGTATTTTAGATAAATACAACAACACATTCCTCATCTTATTATAAATTGCAAAACGAAAGATGCTTACATTTATTTCTGTAGAAATTTCCAGAAATATTGATGCCTTCACATCGCACAACTGTAACACGCTGACCTGAAAAAAAAACATGGAAAATGAACGTAAATTGCACATGAAATACTGGTAACACATAAAAAATCTATTCCTTTTTGGATAAACAATTGTGTAATTGGCATCAGAGACTTTGATATTTGCCATTCATATGTGTTTAACTAAATGCTGAATGCTGTTTATTGTGTGCCCCTGTATTAAATAATAGTTTTCAATAAATACAGCCCAGTTTTTCGGTATGTCATCAGTAAAGATAACACGACAAGCACAGTTAAGTTTTGTCTCTGAGATTATATGGACAAAACTTAATTTGTTATTGTAATCATTCAAATCAAAGATGAACAAAAATAATTTATGAACTACTAATGTGCAGAAATTGTAATGCAACATGTCATCACAATGTGTAACACCAGCAATCATGAGTATTGACTTTAAATTGTACTGCAAAAACGTCAAATGTCCTGGAAATTGTAATGAAATGTCCCGACTCTGACCTGAAGAATTATGTATCATTGTATGAATAAATTGAAACACCTCATTAGTAGACAATAATTGAAAAGATTTTTGAAATAAAAATTCTTTACTTATTACCAAGTATATACTGTACGTTGGGAAATATTTATATACATTACCATTAATAAGGGTTTTTGCAACAACTGCTGCCAATCTTCCCAATAGATGCCCGCGGGCATCGATCAGGATGGGCTGAAAGTCAAATCAAAGACAAATCAACGACTTGCACTTAAGTATTTTATCGCTTACAGCAGATTATGTTAGTTTGTGGCATTTGTTTAGTTTTTTGCTGTATATCTTCTGGATGATTTCTGGGCATATACCGCACTGTTGGAACATAGGATTAAGTGTTGAAAAATACTTATCGTTTATGTAAATTTAGGACACTTCTGAAAGTACAAACATACTGTAATTTTAATTATCGATAAAAACAATGAAGAACGATGCTGTTGCAGGTAAAAATGACAAACATGTTTATTGTACCTGCTTGACATAGTTTTTGGAACACAAAAAGGTGGTGCAAATAGTATGGTAATAAACTACATACTCATTCTTATGAAATCATATATATTCAGTTTTAAATATAGACATAATTCTCCAAATATTGAAACTTTCAAGAATGCTCTCACAATGAAAATAAAATTGGAAGAAACAATAACGTTTGAAAGAATAAAATAGATTTACACAAAAACAAATGGCAGAAATTTGTTCACACTTTAACATAATCTTTCCTATATCGCATTATTCCTTTCCTTCTAACATTTTCCTTTTTTTTATCTTACTGGAACTCCTTAGCAGGGATGGAAATTAGTGGTTGCCCGTGAGCCCGGGGCGAGTAGATTTTGGCCCGGGCAACTCAATTTCAAATGTTGGTAGTCCGTCTGGGCAACTAGCTTTTTTTAAAGTCTTAAACAATTCAATGCAATTATACAATGAATAAAAGTCGGCAACCGTTGATAAATAATCAGTTAAATAATATTTCATTTCTTTACAGTAGGTATAGGACATGATTCAATTCACAAACAAAATAACACATAATGCATTGAAAATGTGTAATGTAAGCAATGTTTTAGTGTAATTATTTAAATAATTTTATTTAAAGAAGGTATTAGATATACATAACATGACATGCATATGGTTCTGGGCTCGTTGCTCTTACGCTGGGCAACCAATATACTAAAGATGGTTGCCCGTGCGGGCAACCAATTGTAAAAAGTTAGTTTCCATCCCTGCTTAGAAATAAAAGCATAACTTTCTAAGAATACTTTTATTTAAAACCAATCAGCCCCCCCCCCCCCTTTTTACTATTGTCTTTCTCTTTTTCATTTTTTTTTTAATAAAATATTATAGCATCATCACTATCGATAAAAAAAGATCAAACAATACGACAGTTCCGTTAGAAAACATTTGCCTTTAATGAATGAACTACAGAAGACAGGGATAGAAATTGAATGCCAAACAAATGTGATATAATTTTTATATATTCATAACAAGTATCATCTTACTGAGAAAATATGATTCAAAGACTGAACGCCTAGCACTTGTTCCGAAACAATTTGAACAAACACATTAACATTAATAACAAGCTTTTTAAATTGGTCAAATGTTACCATCAAACTATATTTACACAACTACCTTGCATAAAACGGTGTACCTTCAAGAAACAAACATGCATTTTATTTTGTAAAGAATTCTTATATTTAATGTAAACGTTACCACTCATCCAGTTCGAGATTAAATAAAACGATTAAAACGGCATAATTAGTCATTCGTTGACAGTTGCGTGAATGTCTAAGCTGTTATAGAATTACTTCTATCACATGAAACTTTGAGATCTCATGACAAGTCATGACAATTTATGTTTTCACTACGGCTATGATTATACCTTGCGACTAAACCCCATGTTGGTAAAAAAGAGGAAGTGAACAGGGGTTCACACGTGTTCTTGCAAAACCGAGGGTAGACTTATTTTCGTACAAAACTCCACCGTACTATTCTTGTAAAGGTTACACACTACTTTTTAAACACATATGAACACATAATTATTTAATGTATCTGTTTTATATTTATAAATATTCAGATCAGTACATTAGTTTATATTAATACAGCCTGGCATAGACTATCTCATTGTTTGGCCATAATCATGTTTCGATAGTGGTTTACCGATCTCATTCCAAAATGATTTTTCAGTCGCCGCTTGCATCTTGGTCAAAAGATCTCGGGCCAATTTTAACTGTATTGCACATAAATGGAACTGAAATGAATTGTATCGAAAGCATAGTATAGAATTAACTTTATTAAACCTTTTATTAAATCGATTTTTGGTTAAGTTGTGCATTGTTATTATAGGAAATACGATGGAATTAAGGAAACTTTTTGCACCAGTTTAATACAACTTTTAATTTCATTCTAGTGTTATTATTTCAGTGTAAACATTATTATTTTAGCTCGATTGTATCGAAAGCGTTAGGCTTATTGAAACGCTCTCGAGTCCGTTTCCTGTGTCTAAGGAACGCGCCTACTGGGGGGATCGAACCTGTGACCTCCCGGTCGGTAGGCGGACACTATATCCACTATATTAATTTACTGCTCCTTTTATATACACTAGTGTTTATTGTTTTATTTTGGAATAAAAACAGATAAAACGAATGACAAGTTAAAATATGCAGAAAAAACGACATTATTATAACTAGAAAATACGGTATGTAGAAAACTATAGGTACGTTATTCCAGATCACCCAGAGGTGACGAGAAAACCAATTTGAGTGTTCTGTACGTCATTATCGCCTTCATGCAAACACACGTGTAATATAATTTTTAAGCGTTTTTATTGGCTTAGTTTTCGTTAATTGACCAATCGCATTTTGTTATTTTGCTGAAATGACGTTGCAACGTCAAATGACGTCACGAAATGTAAACAACATTAGGGATTTATCATTATGTTTGCGTAAATATTTATTTAATTTGCTCATTTAAAAGCATGTGATAAAAAAGATCTGACACTCGTTGTCATATCATACCATATTTTATTAAACTCGTCCAGGAAATTCGTTAGTAAGCTCGCCAAAGGCTCGCTTACTAACAAAATTCCTGAACTCGTTTAATAAAATATGGTATGATATGACAACTCATGCCAAATCCTATATATATTACTACGATTTCGAAACGACCAGAGAACCCATTCCTCCAATCCCCGTTAACGAATGTTCATGAATCTTGCCTCACATGTTAAGGCCATTGAGACGATGTACGGGAGTCAGTCAGTTACTGAAGGTAAAGGTCGTACTTCAAAGTAAAAAAATATCATTTTATATGTCCGCTCCATGTGTACTTTACTCATTGAAGTATTTTAGCAATGAAACTTTGTTAAAATGTACACTGGTCACTGAGACGATGTGCAGAAAGTATGCGTCAGTCACGTTAGCTCAACGTTCACAATAGAATGTAGAAAAAGCCTCCATGTTCGTGTTCGCCCTATTACTACTATACCCTTTTGAGGATGTTCATAACACTTGGCGACAAGTTTTGGTCAATAAGACAATGCGCAGAAAACATAGGTGAATGACACCGGTTCAATTTGAAGGTTACCATGGAATGTCAAAAGTTTTACTCTTATTTTTTGTCTACTCCATACCTCCTGTACCTTTTAACGAATGTCCACGAAACTTACCTACAATGTATATAAACTGTTAAGGTAATTGAGATGATGTGCAGAAGACATGAGTTGGTCATGCAGTTCAAGGGATAGGTCATGCATCAAGGTCAAACTTTAGAGCCTCTTTGTTTCGTGTGCTCACCATACCTTTCTAAAGATTTTCACGAAACTTTGCTTCAATGGTATGTTCATTGAGAAGATATGCAGAGGGCATGAGTCACTCATGCCGACCCAAGGTAAAAACCATACTGGAAGGTCGATAGGTCAGCCTTTATTTTTTTCAAATCTGCTTCACATTTCATATACCCATCGAATCACGTTAATGAAAATAATATTATGGAAAAGATGCCGAAGCCATGAATCAATCGCGCTGGCTCGAATTGACCCAATCGTCCCGCTTTTAAAATATCATCATGTGCTTCCCGGCGTCCATATCAAATTAAAGAGATGTTTAATGATTGTTTGTATGGATGTATTTTAGGTAAACATATCTCTGAATTTAAATCAACGAATTGAGCGAAATACGGCAATAATCATGATTGGCCAAGGGGAAGCAATTCAGTTCGTCATGATCGATACTTAAGTTACAGTTATCCCCCTTCAAAGCATGATCAATGTCATCATGAGAGATCTGTCTGAATGGGTCAAAGGTAAAACATGGGTCTGATTTTTTCCCGAAACGCGGCCGGCATATACGGCTTTCTGTTCTCGGTCGGTGTTTCTGTCCGCTATAAATTAAAAATGGTTTCTTGTAAAAAGCCACTAAAATCGGAGTGCAGTCGCATATTGTGACAAACGCTTGAGATAAATTCAACATCCAATAATTATCTATAAGTGTTGCTGATTTACTTTTGTGTAAATTGTTAACTAAATCGATTAGAAATAAAAACAAATTGATGTATTGTAATGGTACAAATTTAAGATTAATATGTTTCTAATGTGAATTATTTTATTCTATTTCGTGTAGTAAACGTATATGCTTACAGTTTTAAACATAGGGCAATTTATAAATAAGTCCATTCCAGTGATACATCTGCTTGAAAGATAAAGTATATGAACTGAGTTAATTAATTACATTTAATTAATATGTTTATATATTTACGCGATACATACATAAATAAATACCTTATAATTACGTTCAAAGACCTCTATTTTGACTTTTTGCGAGAACAAACATCTGATCTCGCATACGCTGGTAACCAACGTTGGTACGTCACGCGCGTTGAAAACAACATTGAACGTACAAGATGAATTGAACAATTAAACATGTCGACGCCGCTAATTGTTCGCCCGACATTCGTAATTGAAACATTACGCGAAATTGGAGCTGCCGGTTCACATCTCAATAAAATACCAACGTTTATTTTATCGTAATTGATATTTAATTAAAGTATAAAATAGACATTATGGATACTGCGTGGAAGTGTTTATTCGTGGGTGTCTTAATGTCGCTCCTCCCGGCGGTCAGGGGTCAGTGGGGCTGGATGCTTCCGCCCGCATACGCGTGCATAGAGAGGCCAGGTAGGTACCGGAAACGGACGCCGTTTGACCATATTTTCAAACTATATATTTATTTTACAAACGTTTTTAGTATTACTGAAGATGGTATCACATTTTCGAGTAAAACGAATTTGATTGATAAAACTGATTATGCGTGTGGATTATTGGCGAATGTGATTGAATTGCATAAATATATAGGAAATTGGACGGGGTCACACGCTTTGAAGACATTGTTAAGAATAAAAGTGTGCACAGTGCGAAGTTTTCACTTATTTGAAGAATGAGAATATAATATTCAATGATGGGAACAATATTATACTTACATGTAAAATATGATATAACACTGCATGCCTTGCGATCTGGTGGCCACAATGTATTTGATCAGAACATGATTGTTCCCGTCGGATTTGTCAGACCTAAAATTCGTTAAATGAAAAACAAAATGCGCCCCAAGTTTCTTAGTTGCCTCGCATCCGATATGTTAAAAAGCAGAGTTGTTAAGCCTATATATTTTTCGACATAGACTGGTTATTTTTCGTTATATTCATTTGTGTTAAGACTCTATTTTACGATATATACCGGTCAATTTTTATTAAACAGTTAATAGTATTAACTGACAGATTTTAATGAGCTTACGGCGCTTGACGGAAGTGTTCGACAAATATGTACACACTAACTTATGTTGTTCTGCGCCTTGCGCTGGCCTCTGATTATATCTGAAATGAAATAGAATATTGTTATTTTTATTGCTCTCACTCTCTACAAAATTTGGGGGCGGGAGAACCTGTGCAACAACTGTTCATTTTTTTATGGCTTAATGGGTCTTCTCGAAAGATACAAAGACATGTAAATATGTTTTGTCCGCAATGAATCAAACTACCGGTAGTCTCTATTTGCGTTTAGTTGTCTTACATAAAATTTATTACAGATTAAACTATATGTGAGTTCAACTCTTCTTATTTTAAATAATTACACCATTTTTAAGTAACACAATTTTTAATCGATGTGCTGCTTAAACTGATTTACATCTTTTTGGCTGGTGTCTTAATGGTTGTTACGATATATCAGCTCGCCTACAGTACCTTTACATTGTTGTGATGCAGAAACACATATCACATAGTTCTGGATATACAATTATTGTCATAATTTCCATGTCATGATAATTTAATTTATTTCGATATGTAGCTTTAGATTTTCATAATGTTTGAAAATGACTGTATAACTGGTTGAGTGGTCTTTTCCAAACTATTGCAAAAAAAACACTAAATGTATTCGTTTAAACAAGAAATCAGCCATTGGGCTAGACTTTTTATTCTCTGTAGTTATTGGCAAACACGGGACAATCTCTTTCTGAATCTCAATAATTAATACGCCAGTAGAGCGATACGTCCATATTTGAAGTTTAGTAGGACCTTCTGCGCCTGAGGCTTGTGGACCAGGAGTGTATCCACTGTCCAAGCACTTTTACCTAATTTACCAGACTCATGAAAGGTGGAACGAGTCCTGAATTATATGTGAAATTTCCAGCTATTTACTTTTCACTGAAATATATTCAATGTGTATGTGGTCATGTACTGTTATGGGGCAACCGGAATACTCGGAGGAAACCCCACCTGCCCGATGTAGTGACTACAAACCAAACTCACATGCACCGAGAACGGGGATTGAACCCGGGTCGCATAGGCTAGAAGCGCGTGTACAAACCACAGTGAAAACCGGACAATCATCGATGCGACTATTCTTGTATCTCGAGTTAATATACGCGTGTTCATACTTGTTTATCCAACGTTTAGCTTGCCAACTATCAACCGATTCGTATGAACGTACTTGTAGTCACAATAACAGTCATTAAGTGAGATAATTGTAATCTATCTGATACGATTCCAACACGATTAGATAAAGAGCGTAGCGTACAAAACGTTGATATATTTGGACAAGTACGCAGCTGACGTACCATATGGGCTGACCCGTGTTAAATATTTTTAATTATGTGTCCATGATATGAACAACTGTTAATCATATGCTGACACCGTGTCGTGTGTTGGACCTTTTACGTCTTCCAAAGGTCAATGTCTCACTGAGAAGTTAATGGTCGAATTTATATAATAAATGTACAGCTTTTCAGGATGATCATTCATCACGTAATTTAAAATAACTAACCACATATGTTCCTGTATAAACAGCGTGTCGTTTGTAAGACCCGTGTCCTAACTGCTCAAACGTCAATGTCACATGTATGGATCAAAGCTCAAATCTGGGCAGAACACATCCTCTCCAGACTGCAACTAAATGCATTTTAAAAATAACTCTCCTCAAATGGTCACCATATTGTGGCGTGTAAGACCTATGTCCCTGACTCAAAGGCACACTTAAATATAATACTCAAATATGGCCAGTACGCAGCTGGTGCAGTTCATAGTGTAACTTCATCATACTTAAGAAAATTGTGAAATAATTGGTACAAAATTAATGTTCATCACTGAGTTGAATGCAGTGCTCTTGTCGAAAGCTCAAAGGTCAAGGTTATGCTTTACGTCAATGCTTAAATAGGGACATAAACACTTTTTGCAGACTATACTGTCAAACGACAATTTTGAAATAGCATGCCTGACATTGCCCTCATGTTGAGAGGACATGTTGCATAAAATGCATGTGTCTCGAGCGCAAAGGCCAAGGTCACGCTTATATTATATTTCGAAATTAATTGTATTCTTGACAACGGGTTCCACAAGTTGCCAAAGGGCAACTTAAACATATTCCTATCGACCAACGTGTGGTTAATGTTGGCGAGCTATATACATGTTCATGTACTAGTTGATGAGCATGCTTACCGTGATCTTCTGCTACTTGCAGTGCAGGCCGTGTGCAATATGGTCGCTAACCCAAGCAACCCCGTGGGTAACATACAAGGATTGGTGGTCTTCACTCAACGAATTGTAAGTGTTGTGGGGAATTTTCCACTGTGTCGTATAGTAAATGCTTTACATACAAGTTCCAAAAATGTCCTTTTGTTTTGAATTATCATGTGCATTTTTTATTGACGGAGCCGTGTAGTGAATATTTCAATATACGTTACTCGAAGCACATCAATTAGCGAGTCGAGATACAACAGTTAATTATATATTTATATAGATAATAACATTATTTTCATCAATAAAAAAGTAATAGTTGACAAGGATAGCAAAACGAAAGATGTGATATTTATGTTGTTGTTGTTGTTGATGTGTTCAATAAAATACATACGCGGAATTAATTTTACCGGTCAATGCATTGTGATCCAAATATTTATTGTGGTATGGAGAAATTAATTAAGGTTATTGCGTAATCTGAATGTGTCTTTAACATGTGTGTTGCTCGCTAGTTATTAAACAGGAATTTAACTTATTAATCATATCAATTAATCACACAAATTATACGTTTTAAGTTCAATGTATCATCTGACATTCATGATCTGCCATGACATTTTAATTATAATAGTTTTGAATTGATAATGGTATATGGCTTTGCTTGCTTATGAATTAACCTGTATGACGTATGGCCTTTTAATACCTGTAATTATTTTTCGATGCATAAATACTGAAACCTATACCTATTGTATGTATTGTTTTAACCTAAGTGTGGCATGCAAGTATTGGAGCATTGTTCCTGAATTTAAGAAAAGACCTTATTCAAGACTCAACTTTTAAATGTTATATGAGCATGTGGCATTTGCAAATTTACAAAAGATTTGATTCACTTTAGTTTGAAATACAACACATAATCAATTGCCTTTAACTCAAGTTCGTTTGTGCCTCGTGTAAATTGGCGAAACATCCATTTTGCACTGAGTTGAGAATAACAATCACTTACCTTGAATACACATGTATCCTTCTCACTTAGGAGATATGGTTCCTTAGCCAAGGGATGTGTTCAACTCTTTCAGACATGCTTCGGTCATTACGCCCTACAGGTGAAAGTGAGCATAACCGGCCTCCCGGCGACCGGTAACTGGACCTATCACGGGTTCCACGTGCACGAGTCCGGAGACATGTCCCGGGGTTGCGAGTCCATGGGCCCGCACTTTAATCCGTACCGCGTCGAGCACGGCTCACCAGCGGATCCCGCTAAGTTAGTTTCTCAATGCAGCTCTACAAAACGTGTGCCCACTAACGCCCGATTGCTGATTGTCTGCTCAGGTACTACTTAAAAGTACCCCGGAGACTAAAGTATACTACAAAGTTTTCGGGATACAAACAATATATTTTACAGTACCCCGGAGTATGGCCGGGTGCCTGTAAGTGTATTGTTCGTACCCGTGGTACATTGTAGTAGTCTTAAGAGTACCCGGGGTACTTTTAGGTAGTACATGAGCCGACAACGACCAATCGAGCCCAACTAACAGATTAAAAAGAAATTCTTAAAAATTGAATGACTTCTAAGGTCGTGACGGCGCAGCGGGTAAGGTTGTCCCGGGATAAATCCCCAATCTGGAAGCGTTGACATTTTTTTCAAAGACACAAAGTACTGGTCCTCCCCAGAAAACGGACTCGAGCTTTTTTCAATAAGTCATAAGCTTTCGTCACAATCGAGAACAATATAAATTGATTGTAACAAAACTAAACTGAACTAAATGAAAATGAAAGCGTGATACGTAGAACGAGAACTGCAAGCGCTTCCATTCACCATATTTCCAATAGTCCTTTGAATTTAGATTTAAAGTATTTCAAACAGTAAATATATTTCAAACAGTATAAATCAAACATGATCAAATATGTTTCAAACGTCACTGGTTACACTTTGTTCTTTTCGGGGTTTTAATTGTAGACTATCACGCTACATATGTATTGCCGTTTCCAGTACACCGTGTTTTCTTTTTTGTCTACGTTTGTAGCCGGCGACACGTCGGGGCTCTGGGCAACATGGTCAAGGACCCGTTCGGAAACATACAGGGCGCCATTTTTGACAACCTGGCCAGCCTCGTGGGTCCTACCTCCATCTTGCATCGCGGGGTTGTGGTAGGTAGAGAGCTATATGAAGGGTTATTATACGGTATATTTAATCTGTTCCTCGTTTATTTTCGTTCATCTTTCGCCATTGTCCGTAATGAAAACGAGGAAATCCATAAAAACATGTGCTTCCGTCAAGGCGATATATATAAGCGTCGGTATAAAGTTACCCCTCACCGTGATGATGCAATATGGATCAATATGTGGCTCGCAAACAGAATGTCATGAGTTTGACTTGAAGTTTTTATTCTTTTTTTAAACATAATTATTCACAAAGAACTTGTTTTAATTAATTTGGATTATGAATTAAACATATTTACACAAAAATCAAAATTCGCGTCTCGAAATTTACTGGTTAAGGTTGAATTGCAGCCGTGCTATTGATGAATATATTCGAGTGTGAACGAAAATCGTTATCAGTAATGCACGATATTCATGATCTAAGTTGAGAATCGGTGTCGGATTTTAAACGGGACATTCATGAGGTCCAATGTAAATATATGAGCCTCGCTCTGGGAAAACGAGATTTATATTGCATGTGCGTAAAGTATCGTCCTAGATTAGCATGTAAGTCCACACAGGCTAATCAGCGAGAAAACGTTAAGCCTTAACTGGATTTTCGCTTAGAATACAGAATAATAATTCCTTTTAATTTAAAATACCACAAAAGCGGAAAGCGTCGTCCCTGATAAGCATGTGCGGACTGCACATGCCAATCTGGGACGACATTTTAAGCACATGCATTGAGCCCCATATGCCCAGAGCGAGGCTCAAATATAACTTATAATACCAGCAAACTCCTCGCATTGTTTATCACCCATACAAGTTAAAGCAGTTACTGCATGCACACGTAATTACCAAGATCTGGAATGGAAGGAGTTCTTGTTCTTAACGTTTTTCTAACCATAATTTAAATTATACGTATAGTTCACAGTCAAAAATAAGAAAGGATTTATACTACTAGTAAATAATTTTGTAATGCTATTTGTTCGACCATCATCACTTGGCATGTAATGGTGGCAAGGATGGTTCATTGACCCCGAAAACTGCATAAACATTTCATGTAAGAACGTGTTCAGTATGAAGAGTGTAAATGTAACTGTTTTTTGTGAGTGTTTAATATTCCGGATAAATAATTTGAGCTAGCATAAACACACGAGAAGGATATCCATATCAATAATAGTGTCAGTTATATCAAACGTGTCAGTTCATTCTATGCATTTATGTTATTTTAAACACGGTACGCATTCTAACTAAATGACATTTTTCTGATACAGTTACAATTATAAAACGGTTTTGTAAACATACTTAATATAATTTATAATATTATAGCCACAATCAGCCTGAAATATTAAAAATACAAGTTAGACAAATGAAACGTTAACAATAAATGCCCCAAGATTAAATTGACCCTGTCTCCAAGAAAACATTCCGCATCTTCTGTTGGTTCAGTTTTTGTCTGTAGCATGTTAACTGTGCCTTCTTCCGTACATATTTGATTGTGCTCACTGCGAGTTTTCTTTTATGTTTTCCTATTACAAGATATACGTATGTCACGCGCGGTAATAAAAGAGTTTGAAAACGCCCGTAGATCATGTAACATTGAATGTTTACAATAACATGCAATGCGAGAGTTGCAATTAAAGCAAGTGTGTACATTTCTTGTTGTCCTTCAAAACATGTACAAACCGTCTAGTTATACGTTATTTATGTACAAAATTAAAATTGCTTTAAATCATTATTAAGCCTAAATTAAACTTAATTGTTCTTTGCTTTCCAATACCATACAACGTTCGATATTTTTTCATGCGTATTCGCCTTGTTAAAAAGATCATTTTAACATGTACCAGGATCTGTTTGCTCTGTGGCGTCTCAAGTACGCAACCAAAAACATGTAATTCGCACAAATTAGAAGATGGTGTACATAGCTGCGATGATCTGCAAGATCATTTGGGCGTATTCTGAGAAAACTGGGCAAAATGCGTGTGCGTAAAGTGTCATCCCAGATTAGCCTGTGCAGTCCGCACAGGCTAATCCGGGAAGACACTTTCCGCCTAAACTGGATTTTCCCTCAGAAGAGACATCATTTAAACGAAAAATTCGATAAAAGCGGAAATTGTCGTCCCTGGGCATTTTGCCCAGTTTTCTCAGAACACGCCACATTTATACAAGAAGACTCCTGTCTCTCTATGAGCTTCAGTATGCGTCATTTGATTATGCAGCATGTGTAGCATGTCCCCAGTTGAAACCACGAACTACATGCACGATCGTGTGTAAGTGAATTACAACAACCAATGTGACAGGGTCCCATATATTGCCCTTTGAACAACGCGCAAAGACACGCGGAATATATGTTTTGATGTACATTTACAATTTACTGTTTTTCACATATTACGGACTGGTCGTCATGCCGACATTATGGTCGATGATGGAATGCAATAATACAATTGATAAAATGACACATTAATGTGATCTTGCATTAAAGCTTAGTCGTCGTAAATAAAACGTCGCATATGAGAATTGAGGCTACAGAATCGTATACAGTACTTGAATATAGTACTCGTTCTTTACCCACACCATTCGCTTTTTTGTTTTGGTATAAATAAACAAGCTCTGTACAGTAGCTTAAAATGTATTGCAAAAGACCAGTTTATGAGCAATTGGGAATCGCGTCATTTTCAAATAGCAATGCTCCCTCATCAACTTAATGTGTTGCACAGATGGTCTAGATTGTAGTGTTGGTGTCGCGCCTGTTGCGTGTAACAAGCTACAACTACGGCAGAACATTTGCCCGTTGAATTTTTTGGCTGTGTTTGATTTCGCTTTAAGAGAACTGTATGATGCAACCTTAAATTTGATAAATTTTTTCGGCGTATCTTACTTACCGGTACCTCACTTTTAACATNCCCCCCAGATCAAGAACCGGGACGATCCGTGGCCTTTTGGGATTTTTGACCATTACCCCAATGACAGCACGGCATCTACACGGACCAACCCGGCAGCAACACGCCATCAACACGGCGCCCACGCGGACTGTCCCGGAGAGTCACGGCAGAGCTACGGACCTTAACGGCAGAGACAGGGCTAATCACGGACCAACACGGCATCTACACGGATTATCCCGCACCTATACGACAACGACACGGAATAACACGGTATCCATACGGACCAAGCACGATCTGCGCCGGACCGACAATAACTTGTATAAAAGCTGGTTGATTTTCGATGATTCCATCATTCTGCAATCAAATCTCGAAGGTGTAACCTCGTATACATTGCTTAAACGTCAAAATGCCACCTATGGTCAAAGTGGGCCGTCCAGCTCCCAAAAGATCGTCACGAGCAGCGTCCGCTACCGATGAAGAACAGCAGCAACAAGGAGAAACAAGCTCGATGCTCATATCAATATTACATTTACAAGTCAATCAACAACCATCAGCACCACCCATAGAAACTGACGCCTTAAGAAACAAGAATACGTCCCTCGTCCTTTCAGAGAAAAAGAATGTCATCATGGCCGATAGGCTCAATTAGAACCCTACGTTGAACACGAAAATCATTCTGCCTAATTTCAACCCAAATGAATTTGAAGTCGGCGTCGTCCAAGGCCATGAGGATTATAGAATGGCAATAGTTGTAGTACAAGGAGCTACCACACCGAGGACAATGTACGGCCATGTGCTTCTCGTCAAATAAAACCACACAGTAATAGAACTGCTATATGTCACCGAACTGCTTGACGATGCTCTTCTGCTGAAATGTGGCGTTTCAGGACATGGCATTGGTTCCTCATCAAAGTATACAAGTACGCATCATAGACCTGAAGGATGATCTTGGAGATGGTACTGTGTGCGACCCGAAAAACATACATCTGACAGTGGTAATAGTCCCCGATTTTAGGTACCGCAATGTTTTTTGCAAACGTAGTGGCAGCTGTCAGATGCCTTCTGCAGTTTAACCTCTTCGGGTTGATTCTTTGCTCAATACGTGTCGGGATCTCTTGGTATAACTGATATCCCATGTGCAGGATATTAAAGAAGCCTTTTGCGTCTTTTTTCTTGAGTGCATCCATCAGCCGTACGTAATCAACCAGGCCTGGTCTTACGAGCCATTGTCTTACCCAGATGGTTCTCCTTTTCATTCTATTCACTGGTTTAAATAAATATTGTTCGCGAATTTTTTCTTTTTCTGTCGTAGCTTTGTCCGCAGTCGTCATCTCATCGCCCATGTTGCATTGTCGCTAGCACAGGAGACAACCGTACAACTGCCGTCACGGTCCTTGAAGGACGGGGGTTTAAAATGTGTTCCCGGACTGTCAAGGACGCACACGGATAACCAATGCATAAATACGGTGGTCATCCGACCCTATATGGCTGTCCCCGGACCCAACACGGCAGCAACACGGACAAACCCGGATGGTGCTACCATCCCGGATCGACACGGATCAACACGGAAATTTTGAACTTACCAAAACTGCCGTGTTGGCCTCCCGAAGCGCCAAGGACGTTCCCGGGCGTCCCAGAATCTTCACGGATCGACACGGAGCTACACAGTTCACACACCGGATCATCCCGGATATGAACCGTGTTGATCTGGCATCTGTATGGTACTGGGGCTTAATGAACCAATAACAGTAGAAGATATTTGAGGAATACAATCGACAAAAAAAAGCGATAACAATAAACTATTGAGAATATATTTAACCTTCACCCTGGCACAGAACATAATTTGGCAAAGGTTTCCTCAATTTAGGTAAAACTCAGAATGTAATGCGAGCTCATATGTGGCGTGTACTGAGAAAACTGGTCAAAATGCTTGTGCGTAAAGTGTCATCCCAGATTAGCCTGTGCAGTCCGCACAGGCTAATCCGGGACGACACTTTCCGCCTAAACTGGATTTTCGCTAAGAAGAGACATCATTTAAACGAAAAATTCCATAAAGGCGGAAATTGTCGTCCCTGATTAGCCTGTGCGAACTACACAGGCTAATATGGGATGACAATTTACGCACAAGCATTTTGTCCAGTTTTCTCAGAACACGACACATATAATGAGATAAGTATTTTATATGAACTTAATATACGCGGCACGAACATTCCCAATATTCGCGATTTTGATAAGCCTAGGTAACAAAACTAATTGATGGTAATTGTTTACTAATTGATTTGTTTGACGCATTTCGTATGACTGCGATTTGTGATCTTAACAAGTTTAATGCGTGTAACCTCATTTGAACAAAAACAATGTGTTCAAGGCCAAGTTAACACAAATCTTGTTTATAAGTGTTAGATATAAACATTGCAACAGAGAAACGTGCATTAATATAATTAATCATCGCTTTTGTTTTCATGATGCAATATGTAAATTAAAAAATGTTCAAGGCCACGTAAACAAATATTGTTTATAATTTTGAATTATATGCATATAAATTAGAACAAAACAAACGTGCACTAAAATAATCAATCATCGCTTTTGTTTTCATGTAACAAAATAAAATTAAGGCGTGAAAACAGTTCATGTAAAAATAGAGTTTCTTAAACGATGGCAAACTGAATATTAAAAAAAAAAAAATAGTTGTAGAAAGTTTTCTTTTTATTCGATCAGTCAGGAATATGTTTGTATTACACAATACGCATCGACTGATAAAACTGCGAAGGATACCATTTAGATCATGCATACTATATGTGGCGTGTTCTGAGAAAACTGGACAAAATGCTTGTGCGTAAATTGTCATCCCAGATTAGCCTGTGCAGTCCGCACAGGCTTATCAGGGACGACAATTTCCGCTTTTATGGAATTTTTCGTTTACATGATGTCTCTTCTTAGCGAAAATCCAGTTTAGGCGGAAAGTGTCGTCCCTGATTAGCCTGTGCGGACTGCACAGGCTAATCTGGGATGACACTTTACGCACAAGCATTTTGCCCAGTTTTCTCAGAACACGACACATATGTGGAACTTAAAGGCGAGATAATTACGGCGTAACAATTTGAATCTCTGCTTCATTTACATCTACGATATGTTTTTTTGCACACAACTGACCGGATCAATGAGTACTTAAGTCCCCTTCTGTTTGCATTAATTATGTAAACTTCTTTGAAATAAGCCACATTCATTCGCGTATTGCTTTGACATTCATACACTTATGATCTAGTATGATTTTTTTTCAATTTAAACATTATGTCCATCACATAACGTAAGCAAAGGTGGCTATGCTGTCTGTGATCGTTAAATATATTTTGTATTAGGAATTAAGAATTGAAACGTTATACAAATAAGCAATATTTTTATCAAGGGAGGCAACTCCTACAGAACTCGATATCGACTGTATTAAAAAGGACGATGCTTATATAGGGGCTTAAGTCGATCAAAACGTTAATTGCACAATCAGCTCACGTTTGCCTGTCAGTCTTTTTAGGCTGGGTTGTTTTTACAAGTGCACTCTATAAAGAGGTTAAATTTGCATTTCTGACAAATAGGCGAAATTTTGAAAACAAAACTAATCATAAATGGAGCGTATTTTTATTTATTATATATTATTTTTTATTCAATCATTTAGAAAAACTATAATTGTACGTTCTACAACATTCATATGCAGCGAATAAATTTCATATTTTTTTTTGTTTAAATAGCCCGCGGTCACCTTGTACTAATTAATACGTGAATTATAAGTTAAAATGCATGCGTTTTTTACACGCATCAAGAATAATAATAATCACACACCCAATAATTTCTATAAAAAGGAGTAGGTTTTAGGTTTATTCAATATACCATAGATATACAGTCCATGAGTATACATGTTCAAAAACGTAGTAACATATATAAACTGCGTGAAATGTGATCAGTATTGAATTTCCAAAGATGTTAAATAAAGAATCAATATATGAAAGCTACATTGTACAAGTCGAAATAAACTGTCTGTCTGTCTGTCTGTCTGTCTGTCTGTCTGTCTGTCTGTCTGTCTGTCTGTCTGTCTGTCTGTCTTTGAAAAGGTCATGGACAATTGGGTTACCAAAAAGGAGTATAAAAATGTTTAATGTTGATAATCAATTATATTGGATTTGTAATTGCATTTAATTAGTGATTGCACCTTTCTATCAACTTCTCCGGTAGACGCTATTAAAGATGTTTAATCTTTATGTTTAAAGTTATTTAACATTTGATTTGTGGTTTCATTTTTATTAAGGATGCGGAATAATTGCACATGTCTATCAACCTCACCGGTAGGTGCTATTTAATGTTAAAATGTCGGTTTCCATCTTTCTTCTTGTTAAGTATGAAGAAAAAGGAGTGTCGTAATATGTGGAAAAAACTTTTTTTCGTGTGCGTTGCATGATTACAGTATTTGAAATATTTATAACACGTATTGGATATAGTAGATGAGGTACGAGAAATCATTCTGCCTTAAATCTTGTAGCCTTTTCAAATAAAATAAGGCATACCATCTAAATAATAATTTCAACGACAACTGTCCTTTTTAAAGACATTTCTTGTTTAGCTTTCCTAAGCACATGCTGCTCCTGTTAAGATCTTTGGCGAGCTCGAAACTGAATCGCGTGGTGTTCAAAGGCTATTTCAACATATCCAAACGGCAGATGATTTTTCAAGTAAAATTCAGATTCAAATAATTAACGTGAAATAACTTTATTGATTGATCAAATCCGGTAATATGGGGACAAACATACAGATCACTTATACACTTCAAGAAAAAATCCGGTTTAACAACATAGGGTCACAATTTCACCCAATCAACATAAATCATTGCTTCATCATGTAAGTGCACAACCTCTAGTTCAAATCAGATTTGGGTTGAATTTTCTCAGTTATTGATTTTGGGATGTGTTGGACGAATAGTAAAGAAGCACAGATTTTTAAAAATGACCTGTAAAGCCGCTGCTGCTGATGGTGCTACTGCTGCTGCATATGAAAAATATTGATGAAGCTTGGTGGCGTTAACAGATAACTATAATGTTGTCGACGAGACATCGACCTATACTGTGTGTTGTAATTTCAGATACACGAGGGCCAGGATGATCTTGGTCGCGGTGGGAATGAGGAGAGTCTGCGCACGGGGAACTCTGGGCGCCGCCTGGCCTGCTGCTACATACAGCCACTGTAGACTTCCGCTGGGTGTAATACATGGAGGAGCCACCGTTAGATATATATAGCTGGGGCCACATAATAGGCAAAAGTTAACATAAGGGCCTTGTGACTTGTGCGCTGTGCGTTTTTGCGTGTGCTGTATTCAATAGAAATTTAAAGGGTACTCCAGAGTTGTTGTTACAACTGCTATTGTAAAATATATTTTACGCTATTAGGCGAAACTAATGTAACAGAAACACGCACCAATAATAAGCTACGGATTTATAACCGTGGATCACATGCTAAGGACGGTCACGTGATTATGCATATTCGTTTCATGAAATTGAACTTATAACGATACAAGAAATATTTCAATTAAATAATTCAGAATTTATCAAAACCATTTATTATATAAATGAATACAGCCATTTATTATAAACAGGAATATAGGCGCCATTATAAAATTAAAACAACAATATTTACATACCAATTATGTATTTTGATATTGTTGTATACCGTATATCCCAATTATTTCCTAAAACATTCATCTCAATATATTCATAATCACTTATATACGTGAGCACACATCAAGCGGAATAAAATGGTAAAAAAAACAAGCATTAGTGGTGCACAAATATGAGAGAAACGGCACTTATTTATTCGTGATAATGTCTGACGATGATGATGGTGATAATGCCGATCATGATGTAAGTGGCGGTAATGATGAACATATGTAAAACATACATATAGTAATAAATTACAGCGCGCATTGCAGATTAAATAATAGAAAAATTACGTGTACTAAAAATGCACGAAGTGATGGTATTCGTCGTTATTGTTGTGTATACAACTCATTAAAATTATACAGTTTGCTAAGGTACTGAAGAAATCAAGACATAAAAACAAGATTTTACTATCGTAACGACTATTAGAAATATGTGTCGTGTTCTGAGAAAACTGGGCAAAATGCATGTGCGTAAAGTGTCGTCCTAGATTAGCCTGTGCAGTTCGTAACAAGGACATATTCTCGCTCTTTCTTCCTCCTGGACGTCCACTGAGGTAGGTGTTTAAAATGATCAAAGCGATAGGCGCTTCGCCGAAAATTCTACAATTAACTGTACTACCTTCGCCGCAAAATAAATCATTGCCCAAGTAGGCGGAGTTTTCAGCCACAGAAAAAAAAACGATATTATCCAATTAAAACGCTCTAGCTTCGCTTTGAAATGACGTTTCGAGAAGTTACCAAGTTCTCCTATATAGACAGTAAATGCATTTGACTCACCCTTTCTCTATTTAATCGTGTCGATAAAAAGATCAATTCAATGTTAAATACACATCTTTTTTGCTTAATAATAAATCCGCTCTCAAATGAAAAATCGTTATCGAAAGCCACAACATTTTTTTTTATTTAAACCATCTTTAGGTCGTACACCACGTGATCATCTATATCGAATAATAACCTTGACGTTTGAAGCGCGTTTGCACGAAGTGCACGAGGAAATCTTACCGGTAAAAACACTCGTTATTAATTTAATTTTTTCTCCACCTATTGATTTGTGTTATTTATGGACACGTTCAGATTGGGTTTAACATTTGTATTCAAAAGCGACGTGAGTAGCAGGGTTTGAAAATGACGTCATTGCGCAAAATCTGACGTGCACTGGAAATAAACTTCCGGAATAATGATACCTTAAGTTTCGATGCAACATAAGCGTATCTTGACAGCGAAATTGTCAAAAACTGTACTTTAGGCTGTGTTTCATACATCCATAAAGCTTTAACGTTGTTAAATAAAAATAGGCACTTATGCAATATACTCGGAACTTAAATGCACTATATTACATCATTTGAAATTTTAAAATAAGGGAGGAATAGAGGGGAACCCCGACAAAATCCACCATCATCGGTATCCGTCCACCTGACAAAAATAAACAATGACCTGCTAACGAAATCATAAATTTGAACATTATAAATGTTCTGCAACCCATGCAGAGTTCATTGTTCAGGCAATGTACTCGGAATATGAAAACCGTTCAGACGATGTACTGAAACTAAAAAAAAAAACAAAAAACTAGATCTATACGAGGTGTAATTTAATGTGGAAATTATTATTATAATTATATAACTGTACGGTAACGATCCATTGTATTTGCATCCAAATAGAAAAGAACTAACTGATTGGTAAATTACCTGGTAATACATTTTACTAAGTAAAATGTAATGGTCGCAACAAGTGTACATTTCTTGTTGTCCTTCAAAAAACATTTACAAACCTTCTTATTATACTTTGTATATTTACAAAATTAAAATTACGTTCAATCATCTTGAATCCTAATTATATTTAATTGTTCTTTGCTTTCCAATACTGCGCAGCGTTTAATAATATTTCATATGTTTGCGCCTTGCTTACAAGATTATTTTTACATGTGCATAGCTCTGTTTTTTATTCGTTAACGTCGTAATTATGCAACCAAATACATATAGTTCGTATACATTAGCAGAAGATGTTCCCAGCCACGATGATCTGCAAGATCACTAAGTGCATACAAGCACGCTCTTGTTACATTCTGAAGAAAACATGATTATTTCTTGTCTGTTTGAATTGATCTTTCTTCGAAATTATGTATGTTTTGTCTTTTCTTTAAACGCATGTTGTTATTGTATAATGTATATTGATGACGATTAGCTATATATATGCTAAAGTCGAACCAAACTGTTCTGTTCTTGTCTCGCTATGGACTTCAGTATGCGTCATTTCTATAAGGAGCATATTATGTAGACAATCTCCCAGTTGAAACCACGAACCACGTGGATACGATCATGTGTTTGTGAATTGCAGCGATCATGTGACAGATTCCCGTACATGGAATATTGAACAACGCGCAAAGACACGCAAACAATGTAATTGGATGTACACTTACAATTTCCTCTTGTTCACATATTACTGACTGGTCGACATGCAGACATGCTTGTCGATGATGAAATGCAATAATACAGTTAATACAATGACCCCATAGGCTCTTTATGTGATCTCGCATTTAAGCTAAGTCGTCGTAACTCAAGCCGCGTACATGAGAATTGAAGTACATGATCGTACAATCAAATGAAATACTCCCCCATCGCTCTCCATAAACACTCGTTCTATTCTCACGCCATTCACTTTGTTTGTTTTTGCATGAATATACTAGCTCCGCAGTGCAGCTTAAACGTCTTAGAAAAAAGACCAGGGCCCGGTTGCTCAAAACTTTAACGGCCAGTTAAGCTAACAGCCATTAATTTTTGCACCAAATTATGTATGTGACTTAATTGTTAGCCTTTTAATATACCGGTACTTGTAAGTTGTAAACAAAAGTGTTTGCTTTAATATTTTGCATATATCTTATAATAACATTGCTTTTAAAATTAATTGTATTTGGGCCCCAAGTTAACAGACCGTTACCTTAACTTGCCGTTAAAGTTTTGAGCAACCGGGCCCAGCTAGATGAGCAGTTTGGAATCGTGTCAACTTCAAATATCAATGCTCTCTCATCAACAAAAATCTGCAACACCGATGGTCTACAATGTATTTTTTGGCGTCGCGCCTGTTGCCAACTACAGCAGAACAGTTGTATGTTGAATTTCCTGGCTGTGTTTGACGTCGCTTTAAAATAACTGTATGATTCAACTTTATATTTGAACCAAAGAATGTTGAAGTTTTTTTGACGAATTATATTGTTTACACAATTATGTAAATTAAGCGGCTAAATAAACTAATAAGAATATCTTTAACCTAAACTCTGGAACAGAACATAAATTCGCAAAGTTTTACTCATCTTATGTCAAAATCATAATCTAATACGAGCTCATAGAATGATTTAAGTTTTTTATATGCACTAAATATGCGCTGCACGAACATTCCCAAGTTTAGCGATTTCGATAAGCTTAGGTAACAAAACATATAATATGTTCAAGGCCAAGACAAAAAAAACAAATCTTGTTTATGGATGGTAATTGTTTACTAATTGAATTGTTTGACGCATTGTGTATGACTGCGATTTGTTATCTTAACACGTTTAATGCGTGTTACCTAATTTGAGCAAAAACAATATGTTCAAGGCCAAGATAAAAACAAATCTTGTTTATAATTTTGAGTAATATACATGTATCTTGGAACAGAACAAAACGTGCATTAAACTAACTAATCATCGCTATTGTTTTCATGTAACAAAATAAAATTATAGCATGAAAACCTTTAATGTAAAAATACAGTTTCTTAAACGATTGGAAAAATAAATAAAAAAAATAGTTGTAGCAGATAGTTTTCTTTTTATTCGATCACTCAGGCATACTTTTGTACGACACACTACGCATTTACCGAAAAAAATGCTCAATATTCGCGTTTGTATCACGCCTACTATACGTGGAACTTTAACACGAGATAATTACTATGATTTCTGGTAAATTCAATCTGTGATATGTTGTTTTTGAAGCACATAACCTACCCGATCCGTGGGTACCTAAGTCTCCTTCTATTTGCATTTATTATGTAAACTTATATGAAACAAGCCACACTCAGTTGACTTTGATATTCATACTATTAGTATCTAGTATGCTTATTTTTTCAATTCAAACAGCCATGATGTCCATCACTGTAATTTTAGCAAAAGTGGCTATGTTGTGATCGTTTAATAAAATAAAAAAAAATGAAATAAGAATTGTAACCATATCCTAACATACATTGTAATAATAATTGTTGGTTTTATAAAGGGAGGCAAATCCTACAAAACTCGTGATCACGAACACGATCATAAAAAGCGACGATGCTGACAGAGGGGCTTTAGTTGATCAAAACGTAAATTGCACAATAAGCTCACGATTGACTGTCAGTCGTTTTAAGCTATTGTTTTTTAGAGTAGACTCTATAAAATATAATGTAATGTGTAAACATATAAAGAAAGCATTTATAATTCGCAATTCATTGATCAATACTACCACATAACCGGTATCACTTACAAAATCTTTCCGTCATTAAAGACTTTATGTTTTGAATGTTTATAATATGCATATATATCATTTGTATTGAACTAAAATGTATTGGGCACGTGACATACTTACTTATATATTATATGTATTAAGACGATGTACTTATGTATAAGTCTAAATAAAATGTATGTTCTGTTCTATAAAAAGGCAAAATTGTGTATCTCTAACAAATAGGCGAAATTGTGAAAACAAAACAAATGGAGCTTATTTTTACGTATTTATTCAATTATTTAGAAAAACTATTATTGTACGTTCTACAACATTCAGATGTTTTGAGCCTTTCATGTGTTTGTTTCAGATGACGTGAATAATTTTCGTAATTTTTGTATAAATAGCGCGCGGTAACCTTGTACTAATACGTGAATTATAAGTTAAAACGCATTCGTTTTTACACCCATCAAGAATAGTAAGAATCACACACCCAATAATTTCTATAAAAAGAAGTAGGTTTTAGGTTTATTCAATATACAATAGAAATACAGTCCATGAGTATACATGTTTAAAAACGTAGTAACATATATAAACTGCATGAAATGTGATCAGTTTTGAATTGCATAAGATGTTAAATAAAGAATAAATATATGAAAAGGTCTAGGACAATTGGGTTACAAAAAAGGAGTATAAAAATGTTTAATGTTGATAATCAATAATTTTAGATTTGTCATTGCATTTAATTAGTGATTGCACCTTTCTATCAACTACTCCGGTAGACGCTATTAAAGATGTTTAATTTACTGTATATAGTTATTTTACATTTGATTTGCGGTTGCATTGTATTAAGGATTTGGTTTAATTGCACATGTCTATCAAATTTACCAGTAGGTGCTATTTAATGTTAAAATGTCGTTTGCCATCTTTCTTCATGTGAACTATGAAGAAAAGGGAGTGTCGTTATATGTCGAAAACAACTTTTTTTCATGTGCGTAGCATGAATACAGTATTTATATTATTTATAACATGTATTGAATATACGTAGAAGATGAGGTCCTAGAAATCAGTCTACCTTTAATCTTGTTCCTTTTTCACATTAAATAAGACACACCATCTAAATAATAATTTCAACAACTGTCCTTTTTAAAGACATTTCTTGTTTAGCTTTCCTAAGTATATGTTGCGCCTGTTTAGATCTTTGGAGAGATCGAAATTGGATCGCGTGGTGTTTAAAGGTTATTTTAAAATATCCAGACGGCAAATGATTTTTCCAAGTAACATTCAATTTCAAATAATGTACGCGAAACATGTTAATTGATTGATCGAAACCGGTAATGTTGAGACAAACATCCAGATCACTTGTAAAATTAAAGAAACAATCTGGTTAAACAACAAAGGATCGTAATTTTACCAAATCATCGTAAATAATTGCTTAACCATGAAAGTGAATAACCTCTTATTCAAATCAGATTTGTGTTTAATTTTCTCAGTTATTGATTTGGTGATGTGTTGGGCGACAAGTACAGAAGCAAATTTTTTTTTTAATATGAGCTAAGAAGCCGCTGCTGCTGATGGTGCTACAGCTGCTGCCTATGAAAATGAATGATGAAACTTGGTGGCGTTAACAGATAACGATGATGTTGTCGACGATACATCGAACTACAATGTTTGTTGTAATTTCAGATACACGAAGGCCAAGATGATCTAGGTCGCGGCGGGAATGAGGAGAGTCTGCGGACGGGAAACTCTGGGCGCCGCCTGGCCTGCTGCTACATACAGCCGTTGTAGACTTTCGTTGGGCGTAAGACATGCAAGGGGCGCCGTTTAATATAGCTGGGACAACAGAGAAGGAAACAGTTGAAATAGATGCTGAGCAAATAGTACGCTGTTTGATTTTCTTGTGCTGTTTTCAATAGAAATGAAAAGGGTACTCCAGAGTTGTTGTAACTCATGCCATTGTAATATATTTAACATTAATGGGCGAAACTTATGTAACAGAAACAAAGACCCATAATAAGCAAGGGGTTTATTCCCTTGGGTCACATACTTATGACAATAACGTGATTATGAATGTTAGTATCATGAAATTGGACTAATAACGATTCTATATTATATATTTCAATTTTAAAATTCAGTATTTTAATTTAACCATTTATTATATACAAGAATAAAGTCATCATTATAAAATGAAAACAACAGTCTTTACGTACCGATTACGTATTTTTCTATTGTTGTATTAAGTATAATATCCCAATATTTCATTAAACATAAATGGCAACATATTCATAATCAATTACATGCCTGTGCACACAACAAGTTAAATAAATCATCAAAAACTTATATAATCTGATAGACATATCATTTAAATATCACTGTTTTAATGAGTTTGATAATGGTAGTGGCGGTTATTTTGAAAATATGTAAAATAATAATAATACTAATAATAACTTAGGGCGCATTAAAGATTAAGTAATTAACAACATCACTTACGTGTACTAAAAATGAACTTATGATGGTATTTGTATACAACTAACTAAAAATATACAGTTTGCAAAGGTACTGAATAAATCAAAACATACAAATCCAGATTAAAATGTCGAAAGTACTAGTAGAAAAAATGTATAATACGTACAAATGCTATACTTGATTGTCTAAACAGTTTTATTACACGTAAAATTGTTCGTTAATCGGAGTCATTCATGTAATAATTGTCACCATTAGGGCCACAAGGGACGTATCAAGATTACCCCCAAAGTCCCATTGACGCTCATTCGACTGCAGACGTAAGCGCCCTTGTAGTTCCAACATGGCGTGAAATTCTCAGCCCCGCCCTGCTAAGAAACTAATTTGTTTTCACGCAATAACAACCTCGGCTGTGTCAGGGCTTTTGTGAACGCTGCCTTGCCCCTTCTGGCTCTCGTACGTTGTAAATTTCCTACATGTCATTGAGAATTAATTACTCCACTTCAACAATACACGGCGGTTACATGCCTCATCAGATCTTTTCACAAATTTAACAGCTTCATTCCCAATATCGACATTGTTGTCCGCCATAATGGATGTAACATGCGGATATCCTTTGCTCTCGTCGCTAAAATATCCCCGATGCGGCAACCAACAGATGCGCGCGCATATGCTGCACAAAGCGCAATACTGTGCAACATGCATAGACAAGAACTTGTTCTTGTTGAAAACAGCAAATGCAACTGATCGTTGTGGACATAGCATTCCTAGACTCAGTTGATTCCATTTCATGAATATTGATCACGGGGAAATTGCTGTTTAACGAGACAGGCGGGTGTCTAAGCATTTAATAGACATTATTCACAATTTGCGACACAAAACAATATTGATGAAAGGGAAATCGACTGTTAAATCCTATTAGCGATTCTCGTTCTCTTGACACGTCTCCTACAACTGATTTATGTCCATCATTTATCATGGCATTGTCTCGGCACTTACTCATCTCATAGGTATTGTCAACAGACGCCAATATCGATGACAAATCGAATCATTAGTTCCAGACTGTAATGCCCGTTCCAACAGCGATAACAGTATTTAAGAGGCTTAAATCTCAGCCCGAAAACCTGTAAAATTCGCGTTTTAATAAACAATTGCAAAGCAGTCACGCAGCCAATGAAATGCCTCATCGTCAAATCATTACGCGACGTTCAGAAAAGGGTTTAAACTTTTGCAGTCGTTTCTGTTGAATATCGCGTTAATCATATAATTGATTACGGGATTTTGCTTGTACTTTGCCTCCTGCTTAACGCGCTGATTTATTTTATTTAAAACGTTCTCAATGACCATGAAGCCGTCAAGAAAAAAGGTTTTGTCGACCTATTCTTTTCGTACAAAGTTCCAGACACTAATATTAGGGGTACGCAAATTTGTGAGATCGAACGACATAATTACAATATCGTGTTGTTAAAAAAATATCAACCATAGTCGTCAACCAAGAAGTCCTTACGGTCAAAGTAACTCGGAAGCTCGATCCCAAGCTTTTGTCCCGAAAGGTTTACCCCCCCCGCCCCACCCAACTATTGTTAAAATGTTAAATTTAAATAGTCCTAAATCGCAAATATGACCACCAAACGTCAAAAGATCTTTGTTTCAATTATAATAATATATCTCCGCTGTATACAATTTAGCTATTTCAATGTTTTAGTATGTATTCGTGAATGCATGCATGTTTAACTTCAATAACAATAGCTGTTATTGCATGATGAAATTCGAATACATAACGCAGTACAGCAATTTCCGGTTCGTGTCTATTAACTTTGGATCAGTGTAATATCTTTTATACCAGTCTATAGACGGAGAATACTAAACGAATGAATTTTCAGCGCATAAAACATACATACCTGTATCTGTCCCTTGGTGTGTTTGTATACAATCTCTTGTAAACATGTATATGCGTATATAGACTAAAGAGAAACAGTATTATAATACCGCAGCTACGTGGTGTGTCGCGGTTTTTATCCCCCGCAAAAGCCGTGTGGATTTCAAAATGGTAAGAGTCATACAGTCCGTGCGTGCGTGCTTCCCTCCATAATTCACTCCATAATTCACTCCGACATTTTTTGTACAATTTTCGTAAAACTTTCCATACTTTTACACAATAAATGAGTTATTGTCCTTTGTTTAGCATTACGTAAACAAGGTTCTGTGTGCATCTTCTTCTACATTTTGCGTACGATTTTTGTAAAACTTTCCATACTTTTACACAATTAATGAGTTATTGTCCTTCGCTTAGCGTTACATATAAAATCCTCTGTGCGAAACTTATGCATTTTGTGTGCGATTTTTATCAAACGTAACCATACTATTTGTGTCGTGTTCTGAGAAAACTTCGCATAATGCATGTGCATAAAGTGTCGTCCCAGATTAGCCTGTGCAGTCCGCACAGGCTAATCAGGGATGACACTTTCCACTTAAACTGGATTTTCGCTAAGAAGAGACATCATTTAAACGAAAAATTCAATAAAAGCGGAAATTGTCGTCCCTGATTTGCCTGTGCGGACTTCACAGGCTAATCTGGGATGACACTTTCCGCACAAGCATTATGCCCAGTAATCTCAGAACATGACACATTAATCTCCAAATGTTACAGTGCATGGTGTCAAGGTTTCGCAAGTGCGTTTTTTTAAGTAGTTATTCCCCTTAGTTTGAAATTACATATAAGAGCTTAGGTGGGCAAATGTTTCAAACATTGTACGTGCATTTAGCAAGAATCATTTCAAGAGGTACAGCAAATAGTGTCGATGCTTCTCTATTGCGTTATTTCTAAGGAGCTATTGTCCTTTGTTTAACATTGCATATAAAAGCGTATGAGCGCAACTTCTACATTATGCATGCGAATTTCGTCAAACTGGTACAGAATAATTATATCCACGTGCTACATCGCATATTGCCAAGGTTTCAGGATCGTGTTAAATGTAAGGAATTATTGCCCTTTGTTTAAAAGTGCATATACATGTATAAGCTTTTGTGCGGAACTCCTCCTACATTTTGCATGCCCTTTTTTTGTCAATTCAATTTTGAGCTTAAGTTTGTTTCAGGGGGATTAATTTTACAACTTCTTTATGTAAAATAAGATGCAAATCAAGCATTAACACATTGATAATCAACATGTTCTGCTCTTATGGCATAATTCAAGGGCCTTGCGATTGCAGTTTTTCTCTTTCTTTTCTCAAAAACGCAATCGCAAATTCTTACTCAGCCCTTTCGACATCAATGCTCCCGGGCGGGGATTACACAGTATAAGAAAGCTTCTTGTTCATTTGAAGATACTATAAGAAATAAAGAATTTAATTGCGGAATACTTTGTATGCTGCCGGCGAACAATAGATACATAACTTTAATAGCAACATAACAAGTATTGTCAATAGCATCATGATGATCATAAAACATATAGTGCAAACATCTGGTCACCTTTTATCTGACTTACTTTTTCCCGTTGTAATGTGTTTACATCATAAGCGTATTTATCATCTGAATCAATATTTTTTTTAAATGAGTTATTGTCCTTTGTTTAAAAATACATATTAAATCTTACTAGCGTAACTTATACATTTTGCATGCGACTTTCGTCAAACTGTTACAGGATTATTATATTCACGTGCTACAGCGCATATTGCCAAGGTTTTATTGTTTTGTTATTTGTAATGAATTATCAACCTTTGAAATTAAATATATAAGCTTTTTGTGCAGAATTCCTACTTTAGCCGAAAACGTGTATTGTCAATAGCATTATCATATAAAATGCAAGCAGGTGGTCACCTTTTATCTGACTAGCCATATTTATGTTCCTTTGTAATGTTTTTACATAATATACGTATTTACCATCTGAAGCAATATTATGCAGGTATTTGCTGAGATACTTGTAACAGTAGCTTTGTCAATTGAAGAGGTTCTAATGAGAAAATGTTTTCGCCATAGGGAAGAATATTGTACCACCGTCTTCCCATACCCTGAGCTAGAAACGCCAGGTAAACCGATACCAGTATTACCTTGTTCTTTTATTTGTTTGTATTTTCCATCTTTGATATACGAGTAGGGTCAAATGCGTTTTTTCAATCAACGTACAGACAAAAATTACATGGTGACTACTGTATTCGGGTTTCTGGCGTATTAGCATAACAGAAGCTTGTTTGGTATCAAGTGTATTTTCACATACTTAAACATGCCACAAATCAAATGGGCTGCTGACAGCGTACTTTGTTTATATTCAAATTTCAAAGTCGCCCAAGACTGTTTTGTATGTTTATTGATTTAAATAATTCGTTGGAGACCTTAATTGAGAGCCTTGGATGTAAAATCCAAGATGATAAGCCGACCGTTGCCTTAAGTATTTGATACCCGTTTTACACGGCTAACAATAGGCCTTGGCGCGTTTAAAGCGCCTAGATTGATGTAGAGGATCGAGGTGGTGTTTTACTCTGCGGGGCGTGCAGCAAGGGGATATTATAGCTCCAGATTTATTAGTGAAGTTGAAACGCCATGATATGATGGCTAGGAAAAGGTGAGGAAACATCTGCGAAAACAATCTAAAACACACATCGCGGTAGCTTGGTCACCGTTCTCAGGTGATTTATAGATACAATTGAAGCCGCCATTAATCATGTCCCACCATAGTCTATTTACGACGAAATCGTTTTCACGGTGTAATAAAAGGTCGCCGTATTAAGGCGTTTAAATCGTCACTTTTTTCGCGCGAAATAATGGCCCAACAACAAATTGATTGTCACCTTTCCATTTATGACATCCTTATTTTGATGACTTCATGATCTTTCAGAATAAATTTTGAGGCTTTGGCGGTATGAAAGGTCGATTTTTGTCATTTTATTAGTGCCATGGCGATGTGTGTTTAAAATAATGCTATTGCAATTTCGGTTTCAAATAATTCACTTTGATAATACCACTTTCTAAATATGAACAATCATGGTACACGTGTCCATGTCACATAGAATTCTTGAGTGTATTAGAAACAAATTAAATTGTATAAAATTGCAGCCTTATAAAACTAGTTTCTAAAATGATGTACACGCTTCAGCTGTTTTCTCAAGCGCTTGGATTCCCGTGTCCCATCACGTGACCGCATTGACGAAATCATTCATCCAAACGATAGTAACACTTAATTTACGTTACAAATTAACAAGTGACGTAACTAAGGACCGAGTCATCTGTTCAACAGAAGCAACCGTGTGTTCGGACAAAGGCAGACGACATTCAAACCGCAGCAGACGAGCGCGGACTGTCGCCTGCGGCCAGTCAGCTGAGCGGTACAAATTTGGTTTTAAATTGGAATGATTAAAAATCAGTGATTTGGAAGTTATTGGGAATTCGGAAGCCATATTCCAACAAGGCAATAATCGAATGGAACTTCAGTGACATTTCACATTTAAAATCTTCATTAATCTGTTGTGTATAATGTATTAACAACAAACATATATTTAAAGCCCCAGTTGTCAGATACTATTTGATTGCAATGTGAAATGACAGTATTTTACGGGATAAATGCGTTTATTTACCTATAAATCAAATGTACTTATGTTCGAAAGCGATTGACACGAATGGAACATACACAATAGAAGTTTGGTGCGAAAGTTGTAGACACACTTTGTTAAATTCGATTTTTTATTACACTGACATCACCAACTATAGCGCATACATGTATTGAAAATATTGAAAACAACCAAAACGTTAATATTTTACCGATTTCAATATATTTTTATTATTATTATTATTTATTTTTATTTTATTTATTTATTTTTTTTTGNTTCTGCAAAGTTTATTATAGAAAATCTTGAGGATCCTTGTAGCATTGAAGCGCAAATCGGTTAAACAAATAGGTTGTACGCTTTTGTTCAAGTTGTTTAATAAGGATAATATATTTACCAAACGGTACTTTATATATGTATGACAAAAGTTGATACATAAACATGTATGATTGTTTTCGTGTATATATGTAATAAACATTGACGTAATGCAATATGTTCTTATGGTCCGTTTAGCACATAGGTGAGGGGTTATATTATTTCAGCCATAGTTATTAACTTTTCAAACTTAATATTGCCAACTCAAAATAAAATGTTTTGTCCTTTCCAAACTGTTTATGACTGAAGTATTAGTGTAAAAATACATAACAGAAACATTCGTTAAGTTTTTATTTGTATAAAATAGATGTATCATATGAAAAGAATAAGTGTTGTTTACATGGTTTATATGACCGGCATCATGCGATAATGGGTCTTATGCCATATACGGTCAGCGAAGCTCCAGACCAGCCTGTGCATCCGCACAGTTTGGTCTTGAGCTACGTTGTCCGCTATAAAAGCACGAAATGTTTCGTGGTCTCATTAGCGGACAGGGTAGCTATTTTTTGACGCTACGCTAGCCACACATGGCATTATACCCATTTTCGCAATGGAGAGTAAGTTGGATCCTTTTTCTAGTTCCTTATACATTATTCGAATAAGGAATAAGGAATGGTTCTTTATTATCTATTCTCTCATGGCGTTGCTCGTATTATACGTACAACACAACGCATTTATCAACGAGCTGTGATGTAAGCGACTTCTTAGATCAATCGGCAGCGTCTTTAATTTTCTCGCGAGCACGTGTACAATTAGCTCCTTAATGAGCGCCCTTCACAATGCAAGTGTCGGGCTATTAGCTCATTGGCCCCCGGCTGTAATAGACGTTGGAACGGCACCATCTGGCGACAACGGGGGACAATCTGCTCGTGACGCTCGTGCTGCTTGGATCTGACAGGCCCAACAGCCGAAGGTTCAGCAAAGGTCCCATGAATCATTGCGAAGTCCGGGCAGACCCTTTAATTCACCTACAGTGTTCGTCGTACGCAATTGTACCGCAATGGTGTTTCTGAGGTTTAATAGGTGGAAATGCTTATTTTAAATTGAAAACGATTACGGTGTTTTCTTTAAATGCAAAGAAATCTTGGGCATTATTTGCATCACAGAGAGAGCAAAATACCAGTAAACCTTAACATGATAATTTCGCTGTGCGCCATTTTAATTAAATACATATTATTTTGGATTTAAATGTATTAAGTGAAAAAAAGCGATATAAGATTTTATTTTACTTATATGTGTGTCATTTAACATTGTATTAGAAATATCTGGCCTACCCAAAAACGATGTCAATAATCACTAATTAAATAAGATGGGTTTGAGATACATTTGGTGCATTCTTACTTGTGTACATTTTAATCTGCTTCTCTATGATGTGTATAATATAACGTAAGTGCGAATATCTAAAACATTCCAATGCTAAAAGAAATTGGAAATTAAACGTATTTTATATTATTACGAAAAAAAACGATGTGATGTTATATGATCCATTTCCGACATTTTTTAAACAAATAAAAATATTTGTGTACTTATAAAAAGATGAAAAGCAGACTTGTCTGATTGTTAAATTTGCTGCAATATGGAATCTATGTGTATTCTATGCAAAATATGAGTAATAATTTGTATTGTTATTATAAGAATAATAAGCCAAATGGTATGCACAAGATAATCAATTTTACAATTTTCCATTTTAGTTTATTTCCATAAATATAAACAGCATGATAGCCATCCTATCACATTTTTTTTTGTAAAAATGCGATTTTTTTCCTGTCATGTATTCCGTTAGGTTTTATGTACACTACTCATTACTGTTTAACATGACCTTTCGATATGTGTAGTATTACATGGTAAAGACTGACGATTTACCATGTACAAGTCGTAATAAAATTTCTGTTCTGTTATACGTTAAATAATTTTCAAATGCATTACACTGATAGTAGTGTAATGCTAAAATAATAATAGTTCTGTATAGCAACTGTAGTGTCCATGGGACATTTCATCATTATTACACATTAATATTATATCTTTTATTAATTTTTATATTAATGATTTTTCACAACCTAAATTGTCAAACATACAGGATATAATATTTTCGTCCGCTAAAAGTCTTACAGAGCCGTCAATTTTAAAAGTTTGTATTTCTGTTTTTGTATGACTTTTTTCGATAACTGTATTAAAAACTTTTTTGTTGTTTTTTATTTTCGTTTGTACAAAAATCCTTTATTTTTTGAGTGTCAATTCTTTATTTTATTTTTAATATTTAATATTCAACTGTGTTTTTCGTGATGATAGGTAAAAACAAACATTACTCTGGTTGTAGTAAAACAAATCCGAAAGATATCCGATAATCGTGTTAAGCAATTTCGGATATTTTTCTGTCATCTGCCAACGTCCTTGTTCAAGCGTACTAACTTTTAGCTGCTTCGTCCCTAATACAAATAAAGTGAGTACATATGGAGCATTATGTCATCACACATTTTGAAAATAGTTAGTTAATAAAACTCGTAGAATGAATAAATAAAATTGAGATGGTAAAACGGTTTAGCGTGGCATATTTTGTATAATTTTGTAACATTTATATTTAACAAACATTTTTATTTTCAAACATATCAGTATACTGAAAAATAAATACATAAGAACATATTTTATCTTAGTAAGTATTATTTCTTTTGATCCTATGTAAAAATAAAACAAAATTAAAAAAATAAAATGAAACCATTAAGTAATGATCTTTTAAAAGGAAATTAAAAATATAAATGTCTTACATCTGCAATACTATTATAATTAATTCACCTGTATCTCAAAACATAAATTTTACTTTTTAAAATTTGCAGATTATATATAAGTTAATTGTTAACCGTTCTAAAAGATTTTCAAAATGAATCAAACCTGTCGACTTGCATGCGAAGAAGCACATTTTAAAATAGAGGAACACTACCAATGTTCATAAATAAATTTTGTTCAAATCAATTTCTTTTTCTTAGGAATTGATTTAAATTTATGTAAATACATTCTCGTTGAATCAATATATGTAATAAATAATAAGAGTTGCCTTATTTGTGGCAAATGTAGTATTTATTATACATGTTGGGTGGTCGATTTGCTGCATAATTTTCAAATATATAATCGGATATACTGTGGCAATATGCGCCATTATTAACAATCTGTAATGTGGTCAACTATGCGTTTTTTAATGTATTTTCTGAAAAGAAAACTGTTTAGCAAAAACACAAACCAAATGACATTTGTTTAGATAGCAATTTAGACGCAAGTACATTCTGTTACTTACTATTGTTTTAATTCGAGCGAAACATTTTTTATGCAACCATTATGTCCATAAACAAGGTTCACCCTATTAATTTAACAAATTCCATGTTAAATATTTCTCCAAAAAAATTTAAGAGACTAAAAACTTATACAAAATACAGTTCATTTTAATATCGCTTTACATTTTTATACAAATAATGCATGTACGTTTATCTGTTTACAACGAACTCGGTCAATATCGAAAGACTCCATATGCGGTAGCATTTAAGTATTGATTTACAATTCTGTTAACAAAAAATAGCGTGTCAAAAGCTAAATTAAGGCACATTGAAAAAAGAGCGTAAATGTTAAAAACGGAAGGATGTAAACAAAACTACCAACTAAAACGATGAGATATGTACATAACACCACAATATTCGCTCTCTTGATTAACTATATCACATCGTCTGATTCACAGTGTCGCACTCACAGGGTCACAATTTCACATATTTAGTCACGTGTGGCTCGAGTCTTTTCTCGGGTATGGGCTGTACAGATGCGGCATTCCGGTCGCCAGATTTCTCCGGGAATGTAAATATAAACACTGGCTGCAAGCGCACGGCACGTGCCAGCGAGAATGGAGCAAATGCTGTTCATGCGCATGTGCACCGGAAGTATGGATAATTGCGGCAGACGTGAACAAGGAATCCTTGCTCGACGGCCGTTCGCCGATGGAGGTTGCACTCGAATGCACACGGGTGGCAGTCGGAACAACCGGATATGGGTGGGCATTTGTGGACGCCGAGGACGTCTGCGGCGGTGAAGGCACCCGTTGTAGCGGCGGAACTGCTGACGGCGGCGGCGCAGGGGCATGATGTCCTCGATTGCTGTCGTGTTTATACACGTCACTCACAAGTTTTTTCATTTCTTCGAGAGAGTTATTCAGCATCAATATGTAGTTCTTAGCGAGTAGTAACGTAGCGATCTTAGAAAGTTTCCGCACCGATGGACCGTGCGCGTATGGCATAACTTCCCGCAGACCATCCAAGGCAGAGTTCAAGTCGTGCATGCGTTTCCGCTCCCTGGAATTCACTTTCAACCGTAAATCTTGTAGCTCCGTTTCGTCCATACATTTATCCGCCAGCGCGCCCCTGCTTCCTCTACTCGCCGACCTCTTTCGTCCATGAAGCATCGAATATCCGGCGTGTCCTGAAGCTCTATCAGCAGTCATGCCATGGTTCTCCTGCGAGGAATCGCTGTCATATAACATACCCGGGCTTAGAACATTGATACTTGACCCTTCCGAGGTGCCTGGTGACCTTTCGAGGTTACACACCACATTGTCGTCTGTAACATTTATCTCTTGTTCCATAGTGACACGCGTATGCTCCCACAGAAACCACAAACTTACTCGTCTACCAGGACGACATTAGAGTTTTAAGCCGCAACTTACAATCGTATGGTCCCCAAATCTCGCGACAAGATTCACCGAATCACCCGGGCAACGAAATGACATGCGCAGTGAGTTCATACGTCAATCACCAAATCCGGGAGGCGGGGCTAAATCGAATTTAATGGCCGAACAAATGATTTCGATGTACGCATGGATGGGCTACGGTCGGGGTGATCATTTCACGACGCTAACCCTCTGTCGGAATGGGTGTTTTCAACAATGTGGGGTGGCGAGATAGATTCAAATAGCTACCATTTAGCGGTGAAATTATCTTATTCGCCGAGGACGATTTAAACTGTCATCGACACAATGGCATACATACATTAGCGTGTACGGTTCATTCGTTCTACGCAGTTATTGTCAAAATGTTTCATTTTGATGAAACCGTTTAATCATTTTGCGAATGTTCGTATATATCCTGGTTAAGGTGGGTGCAAATGTTAATTTTATTAGAATTTGGCTAAAAGAATTTGAATGTCACAATTTAACGCATTTATGTACATTTGCAGCTTTCAAGCAGTTACGTTTTGTATAAGTGATTTAACAAGATTTATAGTTTGACCCATTAGTCGGAAAAGCTTAATTTAAGCAAAACACTTCCCTGACGGTAAATGTCAACATATGTGAGCCGTGTCATGCGAAAATGGATCTTATGACATATGCGACCAGCGTATTTGTCGCTGTGTCTGTAAAAAATGCTCATTGGCGTCTATAAAAAAAACATTCAAAACAACTGTTAGTATACCAATACGTGCACATGCTATTTAAATGCAATTAAAAGTTGTTTTAATAGTTGTTTTAATACATTAAATTTAGGAATAATATTGCTTTGTTAAATTATATAACAAAAGTTGTTAAATCAACTTTTTAATTAATGTAAAACATATGGTAGTCAGACGTGGTTAATTTACGAGTTTGCATAAAGTTATGTATAAGTTCGATTGTTACACACACACACACACACGCACGCACGCACACACACACACACGCACGCACACACACACACACACGCACGCACGCACGCACACCCCCCCACACACACACGCGTTCCAAACGACACGCCTTAATATAAAAGAAAACACCTTCGAAGGTAAAACATACATGTATATAACATTACTATTCCGCTCGAAATAAATATCATTTTACATGAATATTTGATAAAAAGACAAAGCATATGCAGGTTTTAACGTCCAATGGTCAAACTGTTTCCGAAACACGTGCTCTGGATCTTAAATTATGTTAAATGATGCTCCGCCAGTATTTGTAGGCGAAGTTATATGAAGTACTAAAAGTAGAAAGGGGTAAGGTAAAGAAATCGAACGCATGATAACTTTACTTTGATTTTTCTCGATTTTCCCATGCAAACAGCACATCACACATCAAACGCGGCCCTTACGGTGGACCCTAATCCCCTCTACATTGCAGCTGCAGCCCCTCCCGGTGCTTCAGACCGGATGTTGTGCCCCTCTTGAGCGCTATCCCACCCCTGCCCAGTGGGCGTTAATCCCACTACCCCGCAATTGTAGTGGTTAACATGATACGGGCATATCAAATGGGACCATGTGCAGTTGCAAATTGAATGGGGTGATTGGACACTTGATGAAGCGCATTTTATAACAAGAATGGTTTCTCGAAAAGTACAGTATACTCTATGGCTTATTTTCTTGTTTTAAAGCTAAACATGCCGGTCTTTATTTACAAATACATATCATTTACACATGAGAACCCTATACAACTTCATATATAATATTACAATATAAAAAATAAAAAATATTACTATCAAGAAAATGATTTGGGAGCCATCTTATAGTAAAACATGCCATGATTTTTCTGTGGCGAATTATCAAAACTGAAACTAAATCGTAATAAAAGCGTTTTGAATGGAAAATTCAAATTGTGTCATGAAATTCGAATCGTGCTGAGAATATTTGCACTCATATTGTTAATTAAATACTCGTATATTTATTACGGAAAAATAATAAATAATAATGTCCTTAAAAAATCAAACGGCGTTGAAATAAATACATTAATATGCCAGTTTTTTCCCTTAAATAAGGCATGATGGCCAAATGAATAGTTTCGGACCCCATATTGTTCGGTCGCATCTATGAAAACTTATCGCATCATAGATTCTTCTATCACCCTTAAAAAACATAGTTGACCCAAAATATAATTGACCTAATCTTAGACATTAACATCTGTACCGATTATAAACGAGGGTATACTCAGCCCTGTTTTACCATTATAAACTTAGGATATTCACGGATACAACCCAGTTCTAGAATTTTTGCGAAAAAAAGCACCTCGTGAACACCTTTGTTTTTAGTGATAAACTATAATTATGAATAGAAGTGCAAATAGTTAAGTTTTGCTACGCAGATAAAACAAAATTACAATGGAGACAATTTTGCTGTGACTTATTTTACCAAGTTTATTTGAAATTATGGAAAGATGTCAAATATGAAGGATTGGACAATATCTCGCAAAGAAGTTGATGAAAGGAACACTAATAAATGAAGGCAATGAAAATATAAAAAGGAAACTGGAATGCGAGATTTAATAACATGCATATGTTCGTTTTGATCGACAAGGGCCCAGTGTTTTGGAGTTTGGTAATTGCTATTTACAACTCGACAACATTAACCTTGCTCTCATGACCTCCATTAGCAAAAAGTATATGCTTTTATTGTTACATGTAGTTGCATACAGTTTTATCGTGGCACTTATTGCGACCATAACATTTTACTTAGTATGGTACGATTCAATCGATTTAAATCGCTACCATTACGGAAGTTCATAAACCGATCGTAACGGGATTTAAATGTGTCGTGTTCTGAGAAAACTGGGCATAATGCATGTGCGTAAAGTCTCGTCCCGGATTAGCCTGTGCAGTCCGCACAGGCTAATCCGGGACGACACTTTCCGCCTAAACTGGATATTCGCTAAGAAAAAACATCAATTAAACGAAAAATTCCATAAAAGCGGAAATTGTCGTCCCTGATTAGCCTGTGCGGACTGCACAGGCTAATCTGGGATGACAATTTACGCACAAGCATTATGCCCAGTTTTCTCAGAACGCGACACAAATATGTATATCCATGCATTAAGACCAGTGCTAGGTTAATATTTGCGAGCTAGATAAAGGGCTTATGTTGGCTAGATAAAATAGTTATTTGATTATGCGAATGAATACACTATTCAGTTTAAGACACGGGATGAGTAATAGCGTTCATTATTATCTTCAATACAAGCGTTGTTGTTTTTTTGCCGAAACAAAAATGTATAAAACGTTGTTGTAACCGCGTATGTAAATAATTAAGCAAATTGTAACCCCCATGTGTTATAGGTGCATGAATATGAAACCGTTGTTTAAGTTTGAATTCCATAAAATTAGAAATTTTTCGAAATTCTATTATTCATTTAATTATCACACTTTCCATAAATCTAGGTCAAAGCCCATCTAAGACAGCTGCGCCGCAAAAACAAAAACGCATACAGAAACGATGTTAACTTTTACTATGTTTATTATATACTAGGACTAGGATAAATCACAGTTATAGCAAATTTTTCGGTCTATAAATGTAGCCTTTACTACATGAGACTGGAAGAGACTGGCGTCTGTGATCTATATTTTCACTCTCACTACGAACTTCTTTGTCTATAATGTGCATGCCATCAGCAATCTCACAATTTTATACCGTGAAAGAACTGATAACGTATGTATGTCAATGTTCAGGACATCAATCGATAGTCCTTTGTTTTCTTCAGCAGAACATAACGTTATCTGGCAATATACGACCAACGAAGCCAAATTCCGTGGTATTCTCGTCGTTTGATAAGTTATTACTTAATAATGAGTGGTCGATGAGTGTGTCCGTGTCAGAATGAGTGGTCGATGAGTGTGTCCATGTCAGAATGAGTAGTCGATGAGTGTGTCCATGTCAGAATGAGTGGTCGATGAGTGTGTCCATGTCAGAATGAGTAGTCGATGAGTGTGTCCATGTCAGAATGAGTGGTCGATGATTGTGTCCATGTCAGAATGAGTGGTCGATGATTGTGTCCATGTCAGAATGAGTGGTCAATGATTGTGCTTATGTCAGAATGAGAGGTCGATGATTGTGTCCATGTCAGAATGAGTGATCTATGATTGTGTCCATGTCTTAATGATAGTTGATGAGTGTGTCCATGTCATAATTATTGTCGATGCGTTCGTGCATATTATAAGGATTGTTCGATTATGTCCATTTCAGAACGAGTGTCCGATAATTGTGTCGAACCAATAATGATAGTTGATGAGTGTGTACATGTCAAAATGATAGTCGATGAGTGGTTCAATATCAGAATTGTGGTTGATGGCTGTTTCCAGGTATCTATGTCCTAATGACTTGTCGAAAACTGCACCCATGTCAGAATTAATGTCAACTTATTGTTCCGCGTTATAATGATTGGTCGAGGATTGTTGTGTCCATGTCATACTGATAGTCGATGATTGTTTCCCTGGCATAATGTGTGGACGATGACCATGCCTAATCAGAATGATTGGCCGATGATTGTGTCCCTGTCATAATGTGTGGATGATGACAATGTCTAATCAGAAATATTTGCCGATGATTGTGTCCCTGTCATAATGTGTGGACGATGACCATGCCATATCAGAATGATTGGCCGATGATTGCGTCCCTGTCATAATGTGTGGACAATGACCATGCCAAACCAGAATGATTGGCCGTTGACTAGGTTCCTGTCATAATGTGTGGACGACGACCATGCCAAATCAGAATGATTGGCCAATGATTGTGTCCCTGTCATAATGTGTGGACAATGACCATGCCTAATCAGAATGATTGGCCGTTGATAGGTCCCTGTCATAATGTGTGGACAATGACCATGCCTAATCAGAATGATTGGCCGTTGATAAGGTCCCTGTCATAATGTGTTGACGATAACCATGCCAAATCAGAATGATTGGCCGTTGATAAGGTCCCTGTCATAATGTGTGGACGACGACCATGCCAAATCAGAATGATTGGCCGATGATTATGTCCCTGTCATAATGTTTGGACGATGACCATGCCAAATCGGAATGATTGGCCGTTGATAAGGTCCCTGCTATAATGTGTGGACAATGACCATGCCAAATCAGAATGATTGGCTGTTGATTGTGTCCCTGTCATAATGTGTGGACGATGACCATGCCATATCAGAATGATTGGCCGATGATTGTGTCCCTGTCATAACGTGTGGACAATCACCATGTCATATAAGAATCATTGGCCGTTGATTAGGTCCGTGTCATAATGTGTAGACTATGACCATGCCAAATCAGAATGATTTGCCGATGATTTTGTCCCTGTAATAATGTGTGGACGATGACCATGCCTAATCATAAATATTTTCCGATGATTGTGTCCCTGTCATAATATGTGGACGATGAACATGCCAAATCAGAATGATTGGCCGATGATTGTGTCCCTGTCATAATGTATGGACGATGACCATGCCATATCAGAATGATTGGCCGATGATTGTGGCCCTGTCATAATGTATGGACGATGACCATGCCAAATCAGAATGAATGGCCGTTGATTGTGTCCCTTTCATAATGCGTGGACAATGACCATGCCATATCAGAATGATTGGCCGTTGATTAGGTCCCTGTCATAATGTGTTGACGATGACCATGCCAAATCAGAATGATTGGCCGATGATTGTGTCCCTGTCATAATGTGTGGACAATGACCACGCCAAATCAGAATGATTGTCCTATGATTGTGTCCCTGTCATAATGTGTGGACGATGACCATGCCATATCAGAATGATTGGCCGATGATTTTGTCCAAGTCATATTGTGTGGACGATGCCCATGCCATATCAGAATGATTGGCCGATAATTGTGTCCCTGTCATAATGTGTGGACGATGACCATGCCAAATCAGAATGATTGGCCGATGATTTTGTCCCTGTCATAATGTGTGGACGATGACCATGACAAATCAGAATGATTGGCCGATAATTTTGTCCCTGTCATAACGAGTGGACGATGACTATGCCATATCAGAATGATTGGCCGATGATTGTGTCCCTGTCATAATGTGTGGACGATGGCCATGCCAAATCATAATGATTGGCCGTTGATTGTGGCCCTGTCATAATGTGTGGACGATGACCATGCCATATCAGAATGATTGGCCGTTGATTGTGGCCCTGTCATAACGTGTGGACGATGACCATGCCATATCAGAATGATTGGCCAATGATTGTGTCCCTTTCATATTGTGTGGACGATGACCATTCCATATCAAAATGATTGGCCGTTGATAAGGTCCCTGTCATAATGTGTGGACGATGACCTTGCCATATCAGAATGATTGGTTGATGATTGTGTCCCTGTCATAATGTGTGGACGATGACCATGCCAAATGAGAATGATTATCCGATGATTGTGTCCCTGGCATAATGTGTGGACAATCATCATGCCATATCAGAATGATTGGCCGATGATTGTGTCCCTGTCATAATGTGTGGACGATGACCATGCCAAATCAGAATGATTGGCCGATAATTGTGTCCCTGTCATAATGTGTGGACAATCACAATGCCATATCAGAATGATTGGCCGATGATTGTGTCCCTGTCATAACGTGTTGACAATGACCTTGCCATATCAGAATGATTGGCCGTTGATAAGGTCCCTGTCCTAATGTGTGGACAATGACCTTGCCATATCAGAATGATTGGCCGTTGATAAGGTCCCTGTCATAATGTGTGGACAATGACCATGTCATATCAGAATGATTGGCCGATGATTTTGTCCCTGTCTTAACGTGTGGACAATGACCTTGCCATATCAGAATGATTGGCCGATGATTGTGTCCCTGTCATAATGTGTGGACAATGACCTTGCCATATCAAAATGATTGGCCGTTGATTAGGTCCCTGTCATAATATGTAGACGAATACCATGTCAAATGAGAATGATTGGCCGATGATTGTGTCCCTGTCATAATGTGTGGACAATCACCATGCCATATCAGAATGATTGGCCGATGATTGTGTCCCTGTCATAACGTGTGGACAATGATCTTGCCATATCAGAATGATTGGCCTTAGTTCCCTGTCATAATGTGTGGACAATGACCTTGCCATATCAGAATGATTGGCCGTTGATTGTGTCCCTGTGATAATGTGTGGACAATGACCATGCCATATCAGAATGATTGGCCGATGATTGTGTCCCTGGTTGATAAATCCCTGTCATAATGTGTGGACAATGACCATGCCAAATCAGAATGGTTGGCCGTTGATTAGGTCCCTGTCATAATGTGTGGACAATGACCATGCCATATCAGAATGATTGGCCGATGATTGTGTCCCTGTCATAATGTGCGGACGATGACTATGCCATATCAGAATGATTGGCCGATGATTGTATCCCTGTGATAATGTGTGGACAATGACCATGTCATATCAGAATGATTGGCCGATGATTGTGTCCCTGTCTTAACGTGTGGACAATGACCTTGCCATATCAGAATGAGTGGCCGTTGATAAGGTCCCTGTCATAATGTGTGGACAATGACCTTGCCATATCAGAATGATTGGCCGTTGATTAGGTCCCTGTCATAATGTGTGGACAATGATTATGCCATATCAGAATGATTGGCCGATGATTGTGTCCCTGTCATAATGTGCGAACGATGACCATGCCATATCAGAATGATTGGCCGATGATTGTGTCCCTGTCATAACGTGTGGACAATGACCTTTCCATATCAGAATGATTGGCCGTTGATTAGGTCCCTTTCATAATGTGTGGACAATGACCATGCCATATCAGAATGATTGGCCGTTGATAAGTTCGCTGTCATAATGTGTGGATAATGACCATGCCATATCAGAATGATTGGCCGATGAGTGTGTCCCTGTCATAATGTGCGGACGATGACCATGCCATATCAGAATGATTGGCCGATGATTGTATAACTGTCATTATGTGTGACCTATTATTATGTACATGCTAAAATTAGAGGTCGATACATGTGTTTATTTCATATTGAGAAAGTAATAATTGTGCTCATGTCATGATGGGTTGTCGATGATTTTGTGTAAGTCATTGTGAGTGGTTGATGATTATGTGAACGTCATAATGATTGTTCGATGATTTTGTCCAAGACATGATGATTGGTCGATGATTTTGTCTATGACATAATGATTGGTCGATTTTTTAGACCATGTCATAATGATTGGTCGATGGTTTTGTCTATGGCATAATGATTGGTCGATTATTGTGTCCAAGTCATGATGATTGGTCGATGATTTTGTCTTTGACATAATGATTGGTAGATCATTGTGTCCATGTCATAATGATTGGTCGATGGTTTTGTCCATGGCATAATGATTGGTCGATTATTGTGACCATGTCATAATGATTGGTCGATGGTTTTGTCCATGGCATAATGATTGGTCGAGTATTGTGTCCATATAATAATGATTGGTCGATGATTGTGTCCCTGTCATAATGTGTGGTCGATTATTATGTACATGCTAAAATTAGAGTTCGGTACATGTGTTTATTTCATATTGAGAAAGTGATAATTGTGCCCATGTCATAATGGGTTGTCGATGATTGTGTCTATGTCATTGTGAGTGGTTGATGATTATGTGAACTTCATAATGATTGGTCGATAATTTTGTCCAAGACATGATGATTGGTCGATGATTTTGTCCATGCCATAATGATTGAGTGATGGTTTTGTCCATGGCATAATGATTGGTCGGTTATTGTGACCATGTAATAATGATTGGTCGATGGTTTTGTCCATGGCATAATGATTTGCCGATTATTGTGACCATGAAATATTGATAGGTCGATGGTTTTGTCCATAGGATAAAGATTGATCGATGCTTTTGTGTACTGACTAGGATAAATAACAGTTATAGTAATACTTTCGGTCTAAACATGTAACCTCAACTACATTGGCTTTTTTAAATGAAAATTAAAGTATGGGAAAGACTGTCGTCTGTGATCTATATTTTTACTCTCACTACGAACGTCTTTGTCTATTATGTGCATGCCATCAGGAATCTTACATTTATATGTGTCGCGTTCTGAGAAAACTGGGCATAATGCTTGTGCGTAAAGTGTCGTCCCACATTAGCCTGTGCAGTTCGCACGGGCTAATCAGGGACGACACTTTCCGCCTAAATTGGATTTTTGCTAAGAAGAGACTTCATTTAAACGAAAAATGTCATAAAAGCGGAAAGTGTCGTCCCTGATTAGCCTGTGCGGACTGCACATGCTAATCTGGGACGACACTTTACGCACTTGCATTTTGCCCAGTTTTCTCAGAACGCGACACATATAACGTGAACGTAAACTGATAACATATATGTATGTCAAAGTTTAGGACATCAATCGAGAGTCCTTTGTTTTCTTCAGCAGAACGTATCGTTATCTTGCAATACAAGATCAACGAAGCCAAAACCTTTGGTATTTTCTTCGTTTGATAAGTATTTAATTTAAGAACCTGTGTACTGGTACAGTTTAGTGCTCGAAAATAGGAGCGTATTCAATTGTAAAGAAAATGTTAATCAGTCTGTTTATTCTCGGAACATTTTGCACTGAATCATTCGGCCTCCTGCTAGATGGAAATGGGTATGATTTCGATATGTTTGATCTTTTAAAATTATTATTCACTGAGCGCATGTATTATGATCTCTTAGCACTACTTGTATGGCTCTGGTCGAGAAAATTTACAATAGGACTTTTTTATACAGATCAATATAGAATATCGAATTAAGACCTATATATTCATATTCTCAGAGTTTATGCGATGTAATTTCACATGCTTATTTGTTTATATTTTAACGGATGTCAACCATATAACAAAACTAATTCGCTTGCGAACACTTTATGTCTGATATACTACAATATTATACAATAGTATGATTCACACAATGAATGTAACAAAGGAAATATGTACGAACGGGTTTTAAACTTTTAATCAATGGCAACTCCCAACCTATTTGTCCAAACGTATTACATGTAGTAGGGAACGCCAAAACTGCCTTTTGTTCAAAGAAACTGATATGCTTGGTTTAATTGGCATTATGTTGGGTTAAGTTTACATTATGCTGGGTTAAGTTGACATTATGTTGGGTTCATTTGACATTGTGTTGAGTTAAGGGGACATTATGTTAGGTTTATTTGACATTATGTTGGGTTAAGGTGGCATTATGTTGGTTTAAGTTTACATTATGCTGGGTTGAGGTGACATTATGTTGGGTTAAGTTGACATTATGTTGGGTTCATTTGGCATTGTGTTGAGTTAAGGGGACATTATGTTAGGTTTATTTGTCATTATGTTCGGTTAAGGTGGCATTATGTTGGGTTAAGTTGACATTATGTTGGGTAAAGTTGACATTATGTTGGGTTAAAGTGATATTATGTTCGGTTAAATTAGCATTATGTTGGGTTAAGGTGAAATTATGTTGGGTTAAGTTGTCATTATGTTGGGTTAAGGTGACATTATGTTGGGTTAAGTTGGCATTATGTTGGGTTAAGTTGGCATTATGTTCGGTTAAGATGACATTATGTTGGGTTAAGTTCACATTATGTTCGGTTAAGTTGGCATTATGTTCCGTTAAGTTGGCATTATGTTCGGTTAAGTTGGCATAATGTTCGGTTAAGTTGACATCATGATCGGTTCAGTTGACATTATGTTCGATTCAGTTGACATCATGATCGGTTCAGTTGACATTATGTCCGGTTGTCAGTACGTTATGTTCGGTTCATTCGGATTTCTTCGGTACAGAAAGCATAAAATGGCGGATCGTTTCACACGTGCTCTGATATATTTTAGCAAATCTAAATGCTAAATTTTGTGATTTCAGTACAAATTTTAGTCTACTTGTTTTTAAAGCCCTTTCTTTGTCCTGTGTCCTAATTACTCAACTTAGTGTATTCAGTGTTAGCTATGATGGTAGATGGTATCCTGTAAATTTGAATCAAATTTGGCCAAGGAGTATGGGAGTGGGTATTTGAAGATTTTCCTATATTCTATGGAAAATGTTGATACTGGGGCGGGATCATTCTAACCACACGGGCATTGTGTTACCAATCTTTGTAGAGGACTTTAAGGTGATGCTACATGACAAATATGAAACTTCAATCCCTACATTTTGGCGACTTTTAATTTTGCATTTTTAAAGCCACTTATAAAACCTTCCGGCCTAGTCTTTCCGCCCAACTGAACGATTTTAGCCATTTTAGAATATGGTCACCAAAACATTATTGTTTCCATATAAAATGGGGGTAAAAAAGTCTGACCCCTGGGATGGAGCTTTTTTTTACCCATGGGGCATGATTTTAGCAAACCTTGTTGGGGACCTCTACATGATGCAACATAACAAATATAAAAACTCAAGACGTAGTGGTTTTAAAGATTTTAGAAAGTTTGCATATTCAAAGTAGCTTATTTGACCTTGTGACCTATTTATTCCAACATAGCGGAATATTTTAACTATTTTGGTGGTAACCCAATGATCTTCTTGGGAATTTTCATCAAATTCTGTCAAACAGTACAACATATTTCATTATTGCAAAAAGTGCAAAACGGACAGGACTTTAAAAAATACTCACAATTAGCACTTTGTGCTCAGGTGAGCTAACACATGCAATGAATGAAAAACTACTGACCGCGGCAAAGAAATAATATAAATCTGCTTAAATGTACACAGGGGTTATCAATACGCAAGTAAAATGGTCATATTAACAACAGACAAACAGAATGATGTAAGAACTTTATTTCACCATTGTAAATAACTCGAACAAAAACATGTAACGTTTAACAAAAATGTGCAATTAGATTAGAAAGCCCTATCTCTATTAGCGCACGTGTGAGTCGATCCGCCTTTTTAAGACTACTGTACCGAGGAGATTCGAATGAACCGAACATAACGTTATGACAACCGAACATGATGTCAACTTAAACGAACCTGATGTAAACTTAACCAAACATAATGTCAACTTAACCCAGCATAATGTCAACTTAACCCAACATAATGCGAACTTAACCCAACCTAATGCCACCTTAACCCAACATAATGTCAAATTAACCGAACATAATGTCACCTTAACCTAACATAATCTCAAATGAAACCAACATAATGTCAACTTAACCTAACATAATGTCTACTTAACTCAACATAAATTTAATGTCAAATGAACCCAACATAATGTCAACTTAACCCAACATAATATCTACTTAACCCAACATATCAGTCTTTTTCAACAAAAGGCAGTTTTGGCGTTCCATATATTTGCCGCGTTCGTTCTATATTCAAGTGAACAAATAATGTAAGTACGATATATCATAATATTATGACAAAACGGGATCAAGTGTAAAAAGGATATTTGTTGGATTCGGTCGAATTTCGATTTTAATTCACGAGTGATCATAGAAAAAAATATTTTCACGAGTGGCGCATCCAACAAATTTTGCTTTTATTTATGCTATCAAATGATTACTTTTTCGTATTGTTGCCATAGATAAACCAGAGAATTACAATGACGTCGTTACGTCCGGAATAATGACGTCATGACGTCACATAAACGATACCAATTCACAGTTAACAGTGAAAATTATCGATAATTTTCACTGTTATTTTTCACTGTTTGAAGCAGTGAATTATCAGTTTTAATTCACTGATATTTCTCTTTAAACCACCGGAAAGTATAAAGTTAATATCTTTATTATTATACTACTAATAATTGTTATAATAACAGACCCAGGCCGTCATTCCAAGTCCAGCAGACTGTCGGCGCGCTCGAAGAGACCGGATGGAGAATGATATTCAGAGCCACTTCCGGAAATGGCGCGGATGTCTATCAGGCGTGGACGAATGGTAGCACGAATTGCCATGTAGCTTTGTTAATAAGTTGTTTGTTTTCGCTTTGTTCATCCTATCGTTTGTTATTTCGTTCCTTCAATTGTTCGTCTGTTCTTTCGTACATTCCTTAGTTCTTTCTGTTTTTGTTCGTTCTTTGTTTCTTTAAGTATGCCGTTCGTTTTTCCATTCGTGTTTGTATGTGCATTCCTTCATGCATTTGTGGGTTGTTGTTGTTTTGTTTTTTGTTTTTTTTTTTAATTATATAGCTTTTTTACAATTTATATTCTATTTTTTAAATCGGAAAGTACTTAAAATTATTGCGTATTGTCAATCTTAATTTATAATAAGAAAGGATGAACGATACCAAGGACAAATGTGATTCGTTGAAGCAACAAAATAGGTTCACTGTTAAAGAAAATTTCAATCATAAACCACCATTCCTTTCTATCGTATAATCATCGCCCTGTATAATTAATATCTTCATAGGTATTAATGTCACGACCAAGAAGCCGACAACGATGGATCGCTCCTACGACCCCCACTTCCGGGACACGGACGTGGACCACTGGGACAAGCAGAACATCCGGTACGTGAAGTTCTCGCTCTTCAAGCAGTCCGAGGAAGTGGGTTACGTGGTCTTTGACGGTAGAGGCAGTACGTACATGTCCTGGTTCGACCGGTCGCGCGTGGAGGCGTCCAGTTGGTCCGACCTGACGTCAGCCAATACCTACAATTACTTCTCCATTCAAGGTAAGTTAACTTTAATCTCCATCCAGGAGTAAACATGGGTTCCTGTGAGGGAAATAAGCCAATGTGCCGTGGCTGCATACTGCGCCGCATGTAAACGGACGACGTATATCCCAGTGCTCAGGGGGTAAATGTCAAAGTCGATTGAAGATGAGTCTAGTATGATAATTAGACTATAAACACATGCATTAACCATTTGCATTGCATTTACTTTAAGTAATGGACTCAGATTATAAAACGGGCATGCATTTCTTTAAACTGATATAAATTTCAATTCAGTTGAAAGAAAATGGCTTATAGATAGACCTTCTCGAATAATTTAGCTGGGAAGAGTTAGTACATAAAGTTGGTACTTTGGAAAGATCTGGATAACCTTTTTTGGGAAAAAAATCGAACCCAGTAATCCGGGTTGCAATATATCTTCTACACTTTGATTTTGAAAGGTCGAAAATAGCATAATGTATAATTTGTGTATGTTTCATGAACCGTATATTTAATTCAGCTATTCATCTTAACCCGTGTGCAGCTAAAATGTGTGTATAAACAGCTACCACCAAACAAAGCTCAAACAAACTGAACCCATGACTGAACACAATCCTGATTGATTATGGTATACGCCGATATATTTCACTGAAAGCAAACGTAAGAATGTGTTGCACGTAAAATGACATTCATGCGATTACCTCTAAATGTCAAGGTCACACAGACGGACAGAATCTTGAGCGGACGTTCTTCATCAACCAGGTTTATAACGGATGTGACGGCGATGTCGGTAACGTGGTGGTACTGGAGCATGACGGCGTTGGCATGGGCTGTGACTGGGACCATCAGACGCACTACCCACAATTCCTCTTCTCCGACATGAATGCCGCAGACGTCTGGAACCGCCGGATGTTCGGACGGGCCGACTATCTCGCCATCTTTATATATACCACGCACTGAGTTTGCTTAGCATTTGCTTAAACAAAGTTAGGAATAAAACGAAGCGAACCATTTTAACTTGTAATAACATGCTAAGCGCATTTAGCGTGCTTGAAATTTTGTTTCGTTAGAAAAGTTGCAACCTCTGCGCAGGGATAAGACAAGTTCCGAACATCACGGTGCCTAACCCATACGGATAATACCGGAAACTTTTGTGCGTGCTCAGCTCATACGCGAAACGGAACGGGATCATATCAGAAAATAATGACTGCTTTAAGATAAGTGTGTTCTTTTATTCTCAATATTCTCTACCATAAGTTTAAAAACTACCAAACCAATATTCCACGGAAAAACTAAGGCATTCATTCAGTAAATTGTATACTCGCACTCAGTAGCAAAAACGTCAATTTGCAGTGAGAACCTACCTTTCCCAACAGTAAATGCACAAACCCTGTGGAAACGGAAGTAAAATGCAGATATTGGTCCACATGAACAATGCAATTCAAACTTCTGAGCCAGTTTCCTGATGAAAAATGCAGCACTATTCTTGTGAAGTAATTGCCATGACGGTTTAATTTGCAGAAAAACAAGTATTTTATTTGTGGATTGCTGGCACCGGATAATGCACGAAGTAGGCAACGGATTATAGCCGAGACTAATGAACTTACGTATAGTACGTTTAGAGAATATATTGGATTCTGCTGATATGGTAAACATTTAAAGAATTTCTTGATGTTAGATTGTTACGTGAATGGGCCTGTTATTTCTCGTCCCCCAGCCCTGACCACTCTGTCTAAACGCATGACAAATGTTATTAAAACTAGGCATCGAAGGTTACACATGGTAGTGGTTTTTACAAAATCTGATGTAGAACGCGTGCTTTTGAAGATTCATCAATTATATGTATAAGATATAACAACCTTTTGATTGTTTTAATATTAAAATTTATAAACGATTTGATAACGATTTGAAAAAATATAAAAAAATAGACCAGTTCAGCAGTGGTCAATGTAAAATATACTTGTTGTCGTATTGTTAATCGTTTTTTATTAACCATTTTTGTTTACTTTGGTGTGATTATAATTTGGCCGTGCTCTGTGAAAAGGGGGTTTAATGACATAAATATAGATTTTTACTTTTTTACATATTATTTCAGTTCCTTAATTTATAGTTAAGGATCTGAACACCGTTTGTCATTATCTTATATACGTTATAATATATGCCATTTTTGTAAACATACTATGAGTTGTCAACGTCATTTAGTTTCTGCGTATTGACGTTGCTGATGTCACATCATTAAGACGACTTTATTACATTATTTGACGATTTGCGCTCTAATGTATACAATTAATACTCAACAAAAGCATCATTATATATNCCGAATGAACCGAACATAACGTAATGACAACCGAACATGATGGCAACTTAAACGAACATGATGTAAACTTAACCAAACATAATGTCAACTTAACCCAGCATAGTGTCAACTTAACCCAACATAATGCGAACTTAACCCATCATAATGCGAACTTAACCCAACATAATGTCAACTCAACTCAACATTATGTCAACTTAACCCAACATAATGCCACCTTAACCCAAAAATAATGTCAAATTAACCGAACATAATGTCACCTTAACCTAACATAATGCCACCTTAACCCAACATAATGTCAAATTAACCGAACATAATGTCACCTTAACCTAACATAATCTCAAATGAACCCAACATAATGTCTCCTTAACTCAACATAAATTTAATGTCAAATGAACCCAGTATAATGTCAACTTAACCCAACATAATGTCTACTTAACCCAACATATCAGACTTTTTCAACAAAAGGCAGTTTTGGCGTTCCATATATTTGCCGCGTTCGTTCTATATTCAAGTTAACAAATAATGTAAGTACGATATATCATAATACTATGACAAAACGGGATCAAGTGTAAAAAGGATATTTGTTGGATTCGGTCGAATATCGATTTTAATTCACGAGTGATTATAGAAAAAAATATTTTCACGAGTGGCGCATCCAACAAATTTTGTTTTTATTTATGGTAACAAATGATTACTTTTTCGTATTTTTGCCATAGATAAACCAGAGAATTACAATGACGTCGTTACGTTCGGAATAATGACGTCATAACGTCACATAAACGATGCCATTTCACAGCGTTCTATACATAGGTGGTGACGTCACTGCGACATAGGTGGTGACGTCACTGCGTTATTGTCACCTCTATACTAGGATGCATCACATTCCCCTGATTTGGGGATTTGTGCTTCCGCCAAAATAGTTCCGCGTAGGAATGATTATTTTTTTATACTGAGAAAAACGGTGTTAAATATGTGTTTAAAATGGAATGTTGTTTAAAGAAATGTTATTTAATTATGGTTAATGGTGATTTCAAATGTCTGTAAAGAATAATAGCAATTTTTAGAAACATGTTCATCTGTCCTACTTTCGCTTTCACGCCATGTTGAAAAAGAAGTGCTACCCACAATTCCTTTCGCGCTATTACACAGGTCAGTAAGACCGGTGTGTACACAATGATTTCACAGTAAAACAGTGAAAAATATCGATAATTTTCACTGTTATTTTTCACTGTTTGAAGCAGTGAATTATCAGTTTTAATTCACTGATATTTCTCTTTAAACCACCGGAAAGTATAAAGTTAATATCTTTATTATTATACTACTAATAATTGTTATAATAACAGACCCAGGCCGTCATTCCAAGTCCAGCAGACTGTCGGCGCGCTCGAAGAGACCGGATGGAGAATGATATTCAGAGCCACTTCCGGAAATGGCGCGGATGTCTATCAGGCGTGGACGAATGGTAGCACGAATTGCCATGTAGCTTTGTTAATAAGTTGTTTGTTTTCGCTTTGTTCATCCTATCGTTTGTTATTTCGTTCCTTCAATTGTTCGTCTGTTCTTTCGTACATTCCTTAGTTCTTTCTGTTTTTGTTCGTTCTTTGTTTCTTTAAGTATGCCGTTCGTTTTTCCATTCGTGTTTGTATGTGCATTCCTTCATGCATTTGTGGGTTGTTGTTTTTTTTTTGTTTTTTTTTAATTATATAGCTTTTTTTACAATTTAAATTCTATTTTTTAAATCGGAAAGTACTTAAAATTATTGCGTATTGTCAATCTTAATTTATCATAAGAAAGTATGAACGATACCAAGGACAAATGTGATTCGTTGAAGCAACAAAATAGGTTCACTGTTAAAGAAAATTTCAATCATAAACCACCATTCCTTTCTATCGTATAATCATCGCCCTGTATAATTAATATCTTCATAGGTATTAATGTCACGACCAAGAAGCCGACAACGATGGATCGCTCCTACGACCCCCACTTCCGGGACACGGACGTGGACCACTGGGACAAGCAGAACATCCGGTACGTGAAGTTCTCGCTCTTCAAGCAGTCCGAGGAAGTGGGTTACGTGGTCTTTGACGGTAGAGGCAGTACGTACATGTCCTGGTTCGACCGGTCGCGCGTGGAGGCGTCCAGTTGGTCCGACCTGACGTCAGCCAATACCTACAATTACTTCTCCATTCAAGGTAAGTTAACTTTAATCTCCATCCAGGAGTAAACATGGGTTCCTGTGAGGGAAATAAGCCAATGTGCCGTGGCTGCATACTGCGCCGCATGTAAACGGACGACGTATATCCCAGTGCTCAGGGGGTAAATGTCAAAGTCGATTGAAGATGAGTCTAGTATGATAATTAGACTATAAACACATGCATTAACCATTTGCATTGCATTTACTTTAAGTAATGGACTCAGATTATAAAACGGGCATGCATTTCTTTAAACTGATATAAATTTCAATTCAGTTGAAAGAAAATGGCTTATAGAGAGACCTTCTCGAATAATTTAGCTGGGAAGAGTTAGTACATAAAGTTGGTATTTTGGAAAGATCTGGATAACCTTTCTTGGGAAAAGGATCGAACCCAGTAATCCGGGTTGCAATATATCTTCTACACTTTGATTTTGAAAGGTCGAAAATAGCATAATGTATAATTTGTGTATGTTTTATGAACCGTATATTTAATTCAGCTATTCATCTTAACCCGTGTGCAGCTAAAATGTGTGTATAAACAGCTACCACCAAACAAAGCTCAAACAAACTGAACCCATGACTGAACACAATCCTGATTGATTATGGTATACGCCGATATATTTCACTGAAAGCAAACGTAAGAATATATTGCACGTAAAATGACATTCATGCGATTACCTCTAAATGTCAAGGTCACACAGACGGACAGAATCTTGAGCGGACGTTCTTCATCAACCAGGTTTATAACGGATGTGACGGCGATGTCGGTAACGTGGTGGTACTGGAGCATGACGGCGTTGGCATGGGCTGTGACTGGGACCATCAGACGCACTACCCACAATTCCTCTTCTCCGACATGAACGCCGCAGACGTCTGGAACCGCCGGATGTTCGGACGGGCCGACTATCTCGCCATCTTTATATATACCACGCACTGAGTTTGCTTAGCATTTGCTTAAACAAAGTTAGGAATAAAACGAAGCGAACCATTTTAACTTGTAATAACATGCTAAGCGCATTTAGCGTGCTTGAAATTTTGTTTCGTTAG
>VMBQ01004235.1:0-23554 GCA_007657795.1 Dreissena rostriformis | reverse complement strand
CTCATTTAATATTTCAATCATCAATAAACACAGTCATGGTACATAAAAACATGAACTCTGAGCACTTTTTCTGGGGCATGGCATGTGATGTCTTGAAAGGACGGACGCACAAATGTACGAACTACTTTGAACAAGTATAATTGTCTCCAACGAAAGTCCGCCGGGATGCATTACCGTGCATGTGACAGCTCATCACCAAATGTGTAACCAGAGTCACGAAGTATTCTTGGCTGATTCTCGTCCTCATCTCGGCCTCGCCTCACCGTAACGACGCCGGCTGTGGATGAGTACCTGAAGTACTGATACTGACTGAAATAACGATGAAAATGTAATTGCATATGTTTTGAAAAGCTGTAAACTTATGCGCATATTGTTAACTACCGGTACATACTATACCCAGTAATTTTCCAGTCCGATCAGGCTCGATCGAACGCACGCACTATATATACTAGACCATTGTTACTGTTATATCGAACTTTCAGCAATATGTCTCGACCAAAATATTATAAGTATATACATTACTTATTTTTGGCGGGAGAATTTAACGGAGAAGTGCAAAAATACATCGATACAATTCGAATCAACAACTCATACTAATTTGAGCACCAACTTCAAGTTCTATAATAAACGTTTTGCATGCGATGTGCACATGTTATTTATAAAACGTGCTGAAAAGCACGTAATCATCTGTATGTGTATCAATTAATTTCGTGTATTTTCCAGTGTCGTGTTTCCGGAATTTATCCGGTGCCAGTATTTTATGGTTTCGTCTGTTATCCGGTGCCCGTGAAATCAATATGAGACCCTTTTTAAACGCAAATGCTCACGTTTGTATGTTGCCTGTTATTTCCTTCGATTGTATTATACATGTGAATGATTCTTACAACATTGTAAAGTAGTACTAGTATATTTTTTTTCTCTCAAGTTACAAAAAAGCAAGTATCTAAAATATTTTATGACTATGAGATACTTATGGTTCATTTGTTTTCGTTCGTTTTGATAAAATATTTTATTTTCATATCGAAATTTGAAGTAAACCATTGGCTGAACTACCATTATGTTCCGTGAGCAATAGTATTTGGCATACTTACGCGGTTTTGTTACCATTTTCACTTCCAATACTAGACACATCCTGCATTTCGCCTTGTTTAATTTCTGATATAATCCGTTGCCGTTTCGCGTATTAGCCGTAAATGTACGCAAGTTTACGGTATAATCCGTATTGGTTAGGCACCGTGAGCATAGTTGTTATGAAAATGTTAACTGATAGGGGAAGTAACCACTGAGAGGAGTTTGAAAAATGTTTAATCAGATCAGAGTTATGTTCCCAAATGTCCGTCAAATACAGTCAGTTAGGCGATAAAACCTTTATGATTTTGACATCTAACAATGGCTTAATAGGCCCCCACCTTAAAAAACGGAAACTTTTGATTCCGCGTTACCACCCTGGCCTTCACATACCTATAGACTCGTTTTCATGAGTCCGCTTTCGTGTTCGTATCTCTTTACGTAACCGAAATAAATATGTTCAAATCAAGTTTCTCAGTCCAAGATTTCCAAATTATTTAAAATAACTACATCAATATCTATGTAACGTTCTTGTAGGCTACACATCATACATGCTGTTCTTTTTCTTGCAACATGACGATTGTTATGTCCATGTCTGAATGAGAGGTCGATGATTTTGTCCATGTTGTATTGACTTTTTGATGACTGTGACGATGTCGTGCAGTTAATCATATACTAGCAAAATTAAATAAGAAGGAATTACAGGAAAATATAATAACACCTTTTCTTTTGATCCAGTGACCAAATGTTTTACACTAAATAATACACGTGTAGTTACATGTATAAGTATAATTAAATTAAAATTTACCTTATAAAGTGAATATACGCCTTAAGATAATAAATTATGTACACTATATGCAATTCAATAAGGATTTGCTTGTATGAACTAAATGGACGCTTTAAGATTATTAATCATGTTTATTTTCACGAATTTCGCAAAATAAAGTAAGCAGGTACCTCATGAATTAATGAACTAAATAACTACCCGAGAGGGGATCAACCATATAAACGCTGCAATACGCGTCCCGCTGTTAACTATGCCGCAGTTTTAAACACAAAAGCTGCAAAACAAAAAAATCTTTTTTGGCGAGTGTATCAAAACAGTTAAACGTGATTTACTACAATAAAGCAATATAATTGAATGTCTGATTAGCATGCTGATCTGGGTTGATATTTAAACACTGATATTCGACATTCAATTTTTGTATTTCATTTAATTGGAGTTTAATAGTTTCAAAACACGAACACAGTATACATGAGAATTGGTAGACATATCAGCACCAGCGGTAGCAGCAGTAGTGGTAGTAGTATCATCAGCAACAGTTTCAGTACTTAGTGGTTTGTGAAAACAGTAGTTGTTTAGTTTAAATCTTATTTTAACTCGATTGCATCGAGAGCCGAAGTCGTATTGTAATGCGCTCGAGTCCATTTCATGAGTAGAACAAGTACTTGATGTATTTATTTATTTATTTTTGTGGGGGGGGGGGCGATCCAAAGAACGCTATCACAGTGGGGATCGAACTCGAGACCTCTCGGCCGCCAGGCGATGACCATATCAACTTCGCCACGGCGACCTTTTTAAGTTGTAGTTATAGCGTGCTACTTGATAGAAATATTGAGGTAAGTAAAGGAGAGTGGTGTGAGCAGTACGTGTTAGTAATCTGAGCAGGAGTAGAAGTAGAAGGGAGTAAAAGCGAAAACGGCGAGGATGAGGCGATAGAAAAAGATGCGGAGGGCTGGTGAGAATAGTAGGAAGGAGAATATGCGGAGGGGATTTAAGAAAAAGAAAATAAGAAAATACTGATGGAGGGGAGAAGAACATGAAAGCGACATATAGGAGAAAAAGAATCGAAAAAGAAGAAAGTTGCTTTTTGTATTAGTATATCTTAGCAGATTCATAACACGTTGAACAAATATCTGCGACACACGTAATAATTGTAAACACATCAGTAGCATTAATTGCTGTTCTTGTTACAGTTATAGAAGTATTCTTATGCGAATACACTTATATACGGCGTCCCTCCTTTAAGCTCACTCGGCTCGGGTATGGCTGGTCGTGTATATTCACACATCAATACCGATGACTAGTTGTATATAGTCCAATGTATGAGAGCCATTGTTGGATTAACGTGATTAACGAGAACAATGGAGTTCTATAGTTAGTGAAACAGAGAGTCTAATAAAATATTAAAACCAGACATCGGAGTTTAAATCTCATTCAGTATTGTTTCGACGAGTCAGAATGAACTTACATTTAATCCTTTTCGCCATGTGGAGGTATGAAATGACGTGACGTTGTGGGATTGTTTGAGGATTTCTTTTCGCGCGATGCATGTCTCCAAGGAAGGAATCGTGGAATAATATCAGGTAATGTTTTTTAAGGTTGAATGTACGGTAATTATGGATTGTTTCTTTTATCTTGTCGACTTTTATGATTAATAACGTGCACGCGAATGCGGGGATGATTTCAAATGGCATTCAACACAAATAGTTGTCGGATTTCAGATACGAGTGTCGGATAAACCAATTAACTATATGAAAATTTGTATTTTTCATGATTAATTCAGATTCAAAGAAAATAACAGATATAACAAACCGACGAAAACCATCTAAAACAACAACAGGTGCACAATTCACGTGATGGTTAATATGCGTTTACAGTTTTATTACTCTAGTTGCAACACTGTTTGAGGAACACAACTTCAAAAATGAAATAAAATTGGTAAAGAGCCATAACAACGGTTATCTCCAAAATATCCGAAGCAAATTTGGAGGTGCGTCAGTTCATATGCTGGTTAATTAGTTTGTAAAGAAACATCCCTCTTGAAGAAAAAGTTTTGAGTTACTCGTAAAAAGAGTCGATGGACGGACGGATGGACGGACGAACAAGGGCAAATCTATATGCGTCCCTCTCATATGAAAAACGGATTTGGGGACCACATCACAAAATGAGCTTCGAATTAGACTCACTTCGTTAAAACATGTATGCTAGAGTTACTGACGTTATGTAGTTTATGTAACCGGTAATAACTTACTTAGTTGTCCCCCGCGTTGGCCGTCCGTCAGTCCGTCCGTCTGTCACACAACTTTTAAGGGCTATATCTTAGAAACTATAAAATATATCAACAGGAAACTTCATGGGTGTATAGATATCAATGATGAGAAGTGCTATGCCCAAGATCAATAAGCCTTCACTTTCTTAAATAATAGTTATTGCCCTTTGTTGTTTTTCTATGATGTAACTTTTCAGGGCCGTATCTCAGATACGATATAAGAATTCAACGTGAAGCTTCATGGGTGTGTAGACATCAGTGGGAAGAAGTGCCATAATTAAGAACCATAACCATACACTTTCTTAAGTACGAGTTATTGAACTTTGTTGTTTGTGTATTATGTAACTTTACAGGGCTTTATCATAGATACACTACAAGATTTGAACATGGAACTTCATGTGTATAGATTTCAATGAGAAGAATTGCGATGCATACACACAATTTCTCGTCACTTAATTGTTTTGAGATTATACCGTATATCACGGGATATGCACCCATTCATAAACGAAATTTATTTGTCGGGGGATATCAATTCAACGAATTTCCCTGTTTACTTGTGTTAACCGAGCCGGCTAGCTCAGTTGGTACAGCGCTGAACTACATGTCCGAGAATTGCCGATTCGATCCCCGGACCGGCCTAACTTCTGTGGGACTTGGTAATGACAAACTTCTAACAGCCATTCACACCATTCCTCTGATTAAAGTTGGCCACTTGTCATTTACTGGCACTAAGAATGTGCACTTCGTGCTTGTAAACCAAATAACTCATGAAAAGTGAGTATTGGTTAAATGTGTCGCGTTCTGAGAAAACTGGACAAAATGCATGTGCGTAAAGTGTTATCCCAGATTAGCCTGTGCAGTCCGTAGAGGCTAATCAGGGGCGACACTTCCGCCTTAATTGGATTTTTGCCAAGAAGAGACTTCGTTTAAACGAAAAATGTCATAAAAGCGGAAAGTGTCGTCCCTGATGAGCCTGTGCGGACTGCACAGGCAAATCTGGGACGACACTTTATGCACATGCATTATGCCAAGTTTTCTCAGAACGCGACACATATAACTCATGAAAAGTGAGAATTGGTTAAATGACCGTAGGGATACGACTTCATGAAATATTGTTGAAACCGGCGAAAAATCCCAATTCCAAAAAAAATAAAAAAATCGATTCAAACAAATTAACTTTACTGCTGTTTTGAATTCCATTGAACCGAGATTATCCATGTATTGAAAAAACGAACAGGTCTCGGCGTCAAGGAGTCAGACATTCGTTCAAGGCTCAGTTAAAAACAAATCACCATCCTACCAGGCATCCAATTTTATGGATTGGAACATGATGTTCAGATGTTCATTCGTTGATGTCTCTTATCACTCATTACCGCGGGTTCCTTAATCGCCATGGTTACACTTTACTTAACACTTAACTTAAGCGCTATCCTTTCATATTTAGAGCTGCATATATTAGAAGGTAAAGATCGATCACAAATTATCCAGCATTAAGTTGAAGGGTTGGATTCGGTTCGTGTTTATCTTCAAGGGTTTGTTGTTTTTGTTGTTTTGTTTATTTATAAGACATGCATTGGAATCGAGTAAAGAACATGTTTTAATATGTATTGTATAGTATTTCTAAATGTCACTAAGTGTGTGTCATATAGAATCATTGCAGCTCTTATACAAAGTGCTTTTTCACATACATACATACACACATGTTTTTATTGCTCACAAAAAAAATGCACAATATAAAGAATATAACACACCGGTAGTTGAACTATTCATGAAAAGAAGAAAAAAACAACAACCGACACTGTTAATAACCGGTGCATCGTTTTAGCTCATATGAAAAGTGTAGAAACTGAAGTGAGTTATGCCATAAACCGCTGTAATTGAGACCCAGTTAGATTCTTACTCTTTAAAGATGTCTCTGCACGTACTTAGCGCGTTTTATTTATCTGAATATAGGTCAATACTCTCAAGTTTGCAACATGCATTCGTTTATATTTATGACTCGTGATGATAATCTTTTAACTGGAACGTCGTCACAAGAAATCGTTTAAATGTTAAAAGCAACATGGCCGTAATGAAAAGTGATTGTACTACTTCACATATACCGATATTACCGGTAATAAAAAAGATCCACACTGAAAATGCATGCACTATGGAACCTTACAGCAACTGCTACTACTATACTGCCTTTACTTCCTACGCTACGACCATCATCACTCCCCATTTTCATCCTCTTCCTCTTCCTCCTCCACCTCTTCATCCTCGTCCCTTTTGTCGCCTTTGTTTTCCTCTTCCCCATCCTCCTTTACCTCCACCACCGCCACCACCACCATCATCATTTGTAGAAAAATACACTATATCCAAATTATAACGCCCCCCCCCCGCTCGGCAAGCAGACATCGAAATATAATAAATACCTTAAGTCAATTCCCTTTGAGACGCACGTTGTTCGATATTGGTATTGCACAACAGGCTAACTTTGTGGATATGTTGGTTGGAAAACCATTGCCGATGGTTCAATTTTAGTCTTTCGACTGGATTTAAACTGTTTTGATTGGTAAGTATAAGCCACACAATGTCGCCAGGGATTAGTGGATATGGTGCTCGCTTAGTGACCGGGAGATCACGGGTTCGATCCCCACTGTCGGAGTGTTCTTTAAATCTAACACAAAGACACCAAGTACTGTTTCTACCCAGAACACGGACTCGAGCCCGTTTCAATGGGCCTTAGGCTTTCGATGCAACCGAGCTTAAAATAAAAAGGATTAAATTAAGCCACGCTACTAGTTGGATTGCCGTGGGACTTACTCATCAACATCCCATGCCATAAATAATTGTGTCGTGTTCTGAGAAAACTGGGCAAAATGCTTGTGCGTAAATTGTCATCCCAGATTAGCCTGTGCAGTCCGCACAGGCTAATCAGAGACGACAATTTCCGCTTCTATGGAATTTTTCGTTTAAATGATGTCTCTTCTTAGCGAAAATCCAATTTAGGCGGAAAGTGTCGAACCGTATTAGCCTGTGCGGACTGCACAGGCTAATCTGGGATGACACTTTACGCACAAGCATTTTGCCCAGTTTTCTCAGAACACGCCACAATTGTGTCCGTCCATGTCTCTGTCTGGCTGACTACATGCTTTGCACGAATACTTGAAGCATAGAAAACTTAAAACTTAAACATAGTATATAAGTTCATATCAAGACGGTGTGTTCATAGCCATATGTGTTAAAACACGAGATTTATCAATTCAGATCACGGTCTTTGATCGAACAAAACATCGATCAGCCAACGAAGATGGACCGATAGTGCCGCATTTTAATGAATATTAATCCAACTTATATTTGGCTACACAATGCCGTTATTAACACAATACGACTGTGACATTTTGTTCACACTGGTAAACTGAATTAACAGATTAAACGATAAGCCGATTTTATTTGTGGTGCTGTGCTCAATAGTATTTTTTTCATGATATATATTTCATATTTCATTAATTTATGCATCAGCCTGAACTTAAAGCTAAATGTGCATACTTAGATTTGGTCCGCGGAATAATGTAATAATTTCTAAACGAGCATAATTTCCGACATTCTTATAAAAGTCATGTTTAAACTTGGTAACTACAACATTATATTAACGTGAAACAATGAAAAGATCATTGGACGAATATATGCTTATAAAAAAATTATGTGTAGTTAAGTATGTGCACTTTCGTTGTCATGTATGCATTTTTGAGTTCTACTATCGAATTTTTACATACGCATACCGGTACATACTTAAAAGAAGACGTCTGTTTATTCATCAAATCCGGTGAATTAGTATTCTTAAACTGATTTTAATGGTTTAAAGAAAATTAATGTATGCACAACGTGACGTACTTAACGACGTTTTATGACTATGAAAATGATGTTTGGAAACGCTTTATGCAGACGTTGGAACAAATGGGAAATACTCAAAATAGTACTTCCCACCATGCATACCGCCCACCAGTGTAACCGTTTTCTCCGTCCGGTCCATACGGTCATTTGTACCAAAACAACATGAAAATGTTTTGGAAATACTACAGCGGTGATTAAGTTGCCACCAGTAAAAGTTGAATATGTGAGCAGGATTTAAATCCAAACTAAAACAAATATCTTCTGCTTAATTTATTTCACTATCAGTATCACCCTTAACAACATTTATCCAAGACTATTGTGATACATACAATAAAAGTATATACGATATTTAATTATTTAGTATTAAGACAAACATTTTCAATTTCATACATTCACAGCATCCATCCACATTGTATATATTCTTTCTACTCCCTTTCCCTCCTTACCCCTCCCCCATCCCTTTATATACTACTACAATAAGTCATTATGCTTATTTCAGCCATTTTACAGAAAATGTACTAGTCAGAATGCAAATTTCTGCAAATTTGTCACAATGCAAGGGAGAGAACTTATAGAAATTTCCATCAGCAATCCTAATTCTGGTATTTTACTAAACTGTGTGAGATCGGTAATTATATATTAGAAATGCCCCATATGTATGACTTAACAACATGCATTACTGTCAACATTACAATGTATTGAACATAATTGAATGGCCAAAAAGCTTGGTGTAAAACCGCAACACAAAATCACACAGGTGACCCGAGCGACACCTGTGGAAAATACATAAAAGTTAACATTAATAGAAATGTCCAAAAAGCCATCTTATAGTTTTATACAAATTTGGCTAGCTATTCTAAACTTTTTTTCCAGTATCTACATGACACGAAATAGGATTTCGGGTCAAGGTCAAAGGGTTTCGTGTCAAAGTGCTTTTGGTTGGTTTGAATCGCTCTTTTGACAAAGAACCTCTTTCCCATTACACATAATTTTTTCTGATTTTTTTCTGAGCACTTTCAACCTTTAATGCCATCGTGTACATATAGCTTCTTCAATGAAGGTTGAACACGCTATGATTTTCTTCACTTAGTGTATTATGAACACGGTGATATTATTTAGCATCTACCTTTAAGTTTGATAAAGAATCCATTAGCCTTTCACCGTATGGTTTTAAGTTTTCTACCCAGACATGTTTCTTGGGTATTCTTCCACCAATATTATATTTACTTAGATAACTTAAGGTCACAATTGGACAAAACTCCGTGTCACTGAGTCAGTTTTATTGCTGTACGGCTAATATTATAAGATATTGATAATTTTGTAATTGAAAAATAAGACTTCAATACAATACAATAAGTTCTCTGAAAGTCTTCTCAGTTTTTTTTTCTAATAAAATGGATTAATGAACTTCTTTTAATCACAATCATTTTTATCTTGAGTATTTTGTTTTACCTATAACACATCCGATGTTTTCCCACAAATATAATTTAACAGTTTCTTAGAAAACAAATGGCCTAGTTTATTCGGTTTGCCCTTTTAGTAGGAAAAGTATTTGTTTATTTTAGTGTTACCACTAGCGAGTAAGGGTCAGTCACTTTTAAATTATGGTACACGTTTACTCATTTGCATATGTACTCCTGATTCATACCATATGTAACATTCGGTCGACATGTACATCAAGGCACCCTTTAATTTAAATAGCGGTTTGGTAAGAAACCGGTCATTTCAGGACTGGACCAATGTGAGACGCGAACTTTCGACATCCCTTGTAAGTTAAAATTGTTCAAACTGAGGGTGCAATGTGTTTGCTCTGAATTTTCCTAACTTTGTCTTTTTTCAGTGAACGTATTCCAAAGATATCAGATACATAAGAAGATGCCAACTGTTTCGAACATGATGGCGCCATCTGCGATAAGCACCTTGCAGATCCGGGGGGAGGCGGCGCCCAAAGGTATTCTCGCTGCCCTCTCGGCAAACAGTAAGGTCGGTCGGCCAGTGACCACAAGCTCGCTGGAGAAAACCTACCAATTCGTATTGAATAATAACGACCCGGAGAGTGATGTCAACGCGTTGACCAGCGTAAACGGACCGACGGTCCCGGTTCGCAAGATGGAACATCTGTCTCGCGTACGAACTGCGAACTACGGGATATCCACAATGGATGACAATGGTATAGCGAGTGAGGAGCATCATAGCACGTTCTTCATAGAAAAGCCGCATTTTGTCCTGTGTGGATTGCCCGTCGGCGCAAGGGAAATCGACCACCACTTGTACATGAACGAGGCCCGGGTTGGGAATTTCAAAACTTCCGCGCAGGCGCTTTATCGGGCACGTCGGGAACCGAGGTCTGGAAAGACTTTGACGGAGCACTCGATGTCTATGTCGCCTGACAAGGGACCAATAAATCCTAGCCCGGGGTTACCGGAGGCGGAAGGGGAGATAACACAGCGGACGACGATTCCTCCTATTCCGCCTACCACCCCTGTGAATAGTTCCCACCTTGCCGCAATGAAATCAAAATCAGCGATAAGCCGGTTGTCGTATGAAAGCAAGTTTACCGGCTCTATTCCGGAATCCGACCATCGTTTGTATCAAGCAAACCTTGCAATTAAACATAAACAGATGACGCTACTTCGGCGGGAGAAGTCGAGCGAGAGAATGGATCTGCAGAGGGAACACTCCAGCGTTTCCACGCAGTCCATTAAATCCATAGAAACGGTGTCCGAATCCGTGGTCAATAACAATCTAACAGTGACCACGGGTAAAGGCGCTCGGCTAGTTACAAGTGGAAAGATACCTTTCAAAATAAACTACAATAACCCGTACAGACATACAAAATTCAAAGAACGACTGGCCCTGAATGGAAACAAACGCTTAGAGTTTAAAAGCATTGACAGTTATATGAAATACCAAAAGCAGCATAACATAAATGGAAAACATTTTCTAACACCGCGCGCTGTGCTTCGGATCCCAAAGCCTTGTTCGGATACTTTCTTACTGCAAATGATGCATGACCTGAACCGCCCTAAGTCCCGAAAGTCAGCCGGGTCGGCTCATAATTCGCTGGAACTCTCGCGACCGCGAGATTTGGAGGAATTTGTGCAAACGCGAACATCGAGCTCGCTTAGTAAGGCCCAGTCCAGTATCGATAAGTTTATGGGGAAGTCAACTAAGGACGAGTCCACGGGTAAATCCATTAAAAGTGTGAAAAGTGCAAAAAGTGCTACTGCTACTGAGATTATAGAAGAAGAAGAAGAGGCAAACGATTTGCAAAATATGACGGAAGACAAGCTTGAAAGCTAATATTGCATCGGTGTGCGCTAGTCATGGGTTGTTGATTCGTTGACAAGTTGCGTTGATCCCTGTTAATCTGTTAATCTAACTTATGGTTAGTTATTCACTATAGGTATACCACGACAGTATTAACATGGCACTCGTGAACTACATTAGCATAAATTACATGTTTGGATTTCCTATATTTGGGATCGGTATTGTTTGTGCATGATTTGTGCATGCACGAATTAACTGAGATCATAGCAATATAGGCTTAAATTGATTCAAATCGCTTCTACTAATTTATTTATTGTAACAGTATTCTTATATATTCATAGATAAAGGTCTGTGCCGAGTTGCTATTGGTAACTATATTTGTTTATACATATAGTTCAATTTTAAACTCTGAAGGAAATACCCGACCTGTTTGGAAGATAGTTTTCAAAGTTCATATCACTTAAAACATAAATCAAAAATTATTATTACGAACATCATATATTTAGGGTATGAAAAGTCTAATTATTGTTATAGTTCACGTCTGTACTGAAAACTGTAAAAGTAAGATATGTTATGGATTAATTAATATTTAAGCTTTGGATGAATATTCGCACAGACAAGCTATATATGCGACAAAACACATAGCACTAATTAACCCAAAACATTTATAAGCTGTAAGAATATACCTTATTCAAAACGTATGCGTTCTGATAAAAGTATATACAATGCACACGCTTTCATTATTTGCTAGTCATTAATTCAAAAATGAACATATGTCATATATTTTGCTGTGTCATTTTTACGAATTTGCACTATCGTAATGAGTCAGTTTTTCACCCATCTTGAAATCGTTCGGTTCGTTAGAACTTTGTTCTTTCAGAGTTGACCAAAGGTGTCGCGTTCTGAGAAAACTGGACAACATGCATGTGCGTAAAGTAACGCTGCACAGGCTAATCCGGGAAGACACTTTCCGCCAAAACTGGATTTTCGCTAAGAAGATACATCATTTAAACGAAAAACTCAATATAAGCGGAAAATGTCGTCCCTGATTAGCCTGTGCGGTCTGCACAGGCTGATCTGGGATGACAATTTACGCACAAGCATTTTGCCCAGTTTTTTAGAACACGACACAAATGAGAGCTGTTTTGGTCCTTCAATAGCTATGGTATGCGTGTAATAAATGTTTTGGTGTCATCTTAAACTATCTTTACATCGTCATACGAATGAAGTGTCTACCATATAGCATCAAAACGTGTTAATATAACATAAGGATGTTCATATAACCACCATAGAAAAGAAACTTTTCATATTGACCACTCTATCGAATAATTTCTATTTCTTATAATATTGGGTTGTCGTTTCAATATTTGAGGTATTAAATGATCATGTATCATGCATTTATTATGTTCACAAAGATTTTTTTCGTGAATGATATATTTACAGCTGAACGTTTATTTCCAAATACTAATACTAATGCAAACATAGACTATGAATTTGTTTGGAGTGAATGGTATTCTAGTGTGAACGTTTATTGTTTTATAACTGAAAAACAAAAACAACAAACAACGAAATATATGCTGTGTAAAAATCATAAACAGGTCGCCGTTCTATGTAAAGTTTCTCAGTAAAAAACGATATTTATTACTGCTATACTTATCATTTTGCCTACATTTATGTGAATTTGTGCTCCTTATTATTCACGAATTTGCAACTTTATTATGATTGTAAGAGGCAACGGTGTTTTAATTATTCATTATGTGATACTTACTCATGTACCTGCTCAATTGTTATCATTGCTGTCATAGATTGTATTCATGTGAGTCGCGTTATGCGAACATGGGTCTTATGCCATATGCGGCTATGCGTAGCTGCAGACAAGCCTGTACATTCGTGCAGTCTGGTCTGGAGCTAATTTGTCAGCTACTCAGACAACGGAACCTTGCGTGATGTTATAGCGGACAGCGTAGATCCAGACCCGACTGTGTGGATGAGCAGGCTGGTGAGGAGCTACCGGTTATACTGGCCGCATATGGCATAAGACCCATGTTTGCATGACGCGGCTCATTTATTATCGACTTGATGAAACTGATACCGAATAAATGGGTATCCACATCAAATAACGCTATTTATTTTCTATGTATTATTAACTGAGATTTGTTACACCATCCTTAACTTTTGTTAGCTCTTTACTTCATGCTGTACTCATGGTAAAACTAATGAAATACTTACACTTATTTTGTTGTTATATCAGAAATGAAATGGGCCGCGATATGTGAAAACGGGGCTTTATGCATGTTCGCAAAGGCTTATCAGGGACGATACTTTGCGCTTTTATGGAATTTTCATTTTAAGGAAGTCCCTTCTAAACGAAAATCCAATCTATGCGGTAAGCTGATTAGCCTGTGCGGACTAGTTAGGTTAGTCTGGGACAACATTTAATGCACATGCGTTTATCCCAGTTCTCCCAAAGCCCTGCTCAAATGTCGAAAATATCTCACAAAGAAGCTTTAATTCTTGGAGAGAAATGTACCGTGTACAAGTATTACCATCCATGCAACTAAATGGTTTGAAGTTAGCGGAGAACATCGCTTTGTATAGCGGGACAGCCTCTGCGAAGATATTTTGCTGGTTCCGATTATTCTTTTAAACTCTTTTTCTTCCGCCAGTATACATAACGCGATGATGATCGATTCAAATGTTATTGTTATTATTATATTTTATTTTTCTTTGTTGTTTTTCACATGTTTGACCATAAACCATATATAAAAAGACCATTTTGAAGAAAATAACATCGATTTTTATTCAATTATGAAACCGGTATTCCTTCAAAATCTTGAAGGATGTTACTTTAACCTCCATATCGGTACCCGCCGCAATAGTCTTATATCGGAAACAAAAATGTCACATGCATCAATTACAAAATAACGATCAATTAAAGTTATAGTGTCTTTAACACAGCCGCACAATCTTGTGTGTCTGTATAACGCCGCGGCGCCGACAAACGCAGCCGCCCAGTCTCTACATCCGGGATCACCCATGTGCGCAGTCAATCATGACCTTGACCCCGACGCCTGATTTGGCGCAAGCGAACGCATCCAGCGTTTCCTCCAACCGGAAGCGGTGCGTTACCAAGGGCGCCACGTTGATCTTGCCGCAGGCAATCATGTCGATACACGTCTGCCATCTAGAATAAGAGACTTTCTTTTTGGAAATATGTTATTGCAACACTATAACTATTCGTGGGACCCTAATTTTTGTGTATTTCGTTAATGAAACGAACCAGGCATTTAAGTGTTCAGCGAATAAATATTCTACGATCGATATGTTTCAAGTCTGTGCCATTTTAAATCCCGTTTGCTTTTTCAAGCGTCAACCGTTAATAAAATGAACTAGTACATTCTTGACCCGACAAACATACCAGTGACTCGGTTATTGTTGAAGGTGATGCTGTCGTTATTACGTATCAGTTATTGTGGAAGCGAGGATATAATAAGTCTTAGTTGCAAATTTTACAATATCAAAGGGCATGTATAATTCCATCAAAATGTATTAACCCATGTATGCCTAGCGTCTAGAAAAAAGGGCCTTGGTAAACAGCGTAGACCCAGATGAGACGCCGTATGATGCGGCGTTTCATCCGGGTCTGCGCTGTTTGCTTAAAGGAATTTCTGTAAGAAATATTCTAAATATAGAAATAAATATACTAGACATCCCTAATTTTGGAAATAAATTGATCCAATTTAGCAGAATGGGAGAATCCACTAGGCATAAATGGGTTAATGTATAAATTACAATATCATAGTATTATTCCAGCAAAATGTATGAATTAAGTGAAAAGAATTACGTATTTAAGTGTGTTCTTCTTAATTGTGATGCGATTAGCCACCACCCCCTTCTTACATCACTCGCTTTTACCAAATCACATCAAACCCATGACGCCTACGTTGGAATGAGGTTGATCATCTGTTCGTATTACCTAAAAGAACAAACGGGTTATAGCTATTACAATCGTATACTTACGTGTTGATGTACCGGAAGGAGCCCAGTATTTCTATCTCCTTGGCAACCAGCGACACAACCGGAAACTCCACTTTGTTTGGACCATGGCCGACAATGACGAAGACTCCGCCCGCTGTTGTGGCCTAAAAGAAGTCAATATGCCCGCGAGTCATTTTATATATTGAGAAGAAAAGATATATGCTGGTTATTAGATATATAGTGTTGAATATTAACTTGTACACATGTTTAGGGGACGATTTTAGATACATAACAGGATATTTTTGTACCAAAATATCCATGAAATATATTATAACTAGGGGCAGGAACGAAAAGTATTCGAATATATAGAAAAAATCAAACAGGTCGATCTCAACTTATGTGTGGATAAGACCGATATTCTTATATGACATGCAAAGGACAAAATACAGGTTCATATCCTTCAACTTCAGTCACTAAAACATAACACGTTTCGGTTGAGCCAGTGGATGTCGACCATACCATCTAGAAACAACCAACAAACTTTACTTACATACACTCCAAGGTTCACGGCAAACTGCGCCCCACTGCACTCGATGGTCCTGTCGGGCGCGCCTCCCAGCAGTTTCGCCACTTCCACGGCCACCTCCTGTTCGGTCTGGCCGGGCATGATCTGCAAGGTGTGGGTGGCCCCCACCTCCCGGGCGAACTGCAGGCGTGATGCATCGATGTCTGGCGAAATACCACCAGGAGACCGTTTCAATAAAGCGCAAATCTAGGTAAACTGCTCAAAATTTTAACGGACAACTTGGCTAACGGTCAAATCATGTATGTAAATAAATCTTAATGTAATCTCAAATAAAGTTGATAAGTTTGATATGTTTATGATAATGATTTTATTTTCATTTAATTTAAAAGTTAACTTTATTGGTCGTAAATGTTTCGTGCAACTACGCCCTGTTGTTTTGATGTTTTGAAACGCAAAGTCACGTTGCGAGAGTCCTAACTTACTAACCAAACCTTTCAAAAACGGTCGTCAGGAAGTTAAGATTTGGTTAATCAAGTGCATTGATATTTTCCTTATGTTGAAACGCAAAAGTCAAGAGTCGCAACTCACTTTTGAAACTGAGATTATCGAAATAGTCACCCGTTAAAGATTCTTAAAAAGAACAACAGACATCTGTTATTTGGAAAAATATATGTGTGGCATANTTTCAATATAAATACATCCATAGAATTATAGCTACAAATAAATATCTCTTTAAATGCAAATTATCTAACTCAAATCTGTGTGACTTCTGCGGTGAAAACATTGAAACTATAGAACATCTTTTTTGGGAGTGCAAACACATCCAGCCTATTTGGAATCAATTAATATCCTTTCTTGAACAACAGCAACTAAACGTTAAATTATCTTTCTTAAATGTAAGTTTCGGAATTAACTCATTGAAATCAATAGACTGTAATAATATTGTGAATTTTATTCTTATATTGATGAAATATTTTATCTTTAACATGAAGTACAAAAAACAAGTGCCAAATTTTAATTGTTTTGTTCATAGTCTTAAACTAAAAATCCATATTGAGAAAGAAATAGCCCTACGTAATGACACATTACATATCTTTGAACAAAAATGGAATCGGATTAAATTCCCATGTTTGTCCACTTATATACATTTCACTCTAATGTTAGTTCATCTTTCTAAAATATTTTTGTTTATTTTTTTATTTTCATTTTTCAATCTTACAAGATCATTGTGAATATACAACAAAACACACAAGTCCAGTATGCTTTCTTCCGACCTTATACAACTCATCATTTTTCATAACTATTCCTCTGTTGTTCTTTTCTTTTCTCTCTAAAAAAATATATATATCAGCATATATCGTATAACATGTCTGAACTTTATTGCTTTGTACAATCACTATGTTGTATGATCATATACATGTATACATTGTATGTATTATATTGAATAAAAAAAACAAAACAAACAAACTTCACTTACATACACTCCAAGGTTCACGGCAAACTGCGCCCCACTGCACTCGATGGTCCTGTCGGGCGCGCCTCCCAGCAGTTTCGCCACTTCCACGGCCACCTCCTGTTCGGTCTGGCCGGGCATGATTTGCAAGGTGTGGGTGGCCCCCACCTCCCGGGCGAACTGCAGGCGTGATGCATCGATGTCTGGCGAAATACCACCGGGAGACCGTTTCAATAAAGCGTAAATCTAGGTCAACTGCTCAAAATTTTAACGGACAACTAGGCTAACGGTCCAATCATGTATGTAAGTAAATCTTTATGTAATCTCAAATAAGGTTGATAAGTTTGATATGTTTATGATACTGATTTTATTTTCATTCAATTTAAAAGTTAACGGGCTGTTAGCTTTATTGGTCGTAAATGTTTCGTGCAACTAAGCCCTGTTGTTTTGATGTTTTGAAACACAAAGTCACGTTGCGAGAGTCCTAACTTACTTACCAAACGTTTCAAAAACGGTCGTCAGGAAATTAAGATTTGGTTAATCAAGTGCATTGAAAATTTCCTTATGTTGAAACTCAAAAGTCAAGAGTCGCAACTCACTTTTGAAACTGAGATTATCGAAATAGTCACCCGTTAAAGATTCTTAAAAAGAACAACAGACATCTGTTATTTTGACAAATATATGTGTGGCATATCGAGTTCAGGTCAATGCCAAGGACGAGATTTCTTAAAGTACCACAGAGAAAGATGAGCATTTGCTTTGCTTGTATTGCAGGTTTTCCCCACAAACCTTTTTGTACCATTGTGGAAAAGACACTGTAAAATAATACCGACCATCTCGAAAAAGGTATTGCATCGTCGCTGAACTCCAGTGAAATACAGTATTCAGGTTTGTACGTTACATTTACGCTCCTTCACAAAATAAGTATTAAATCTTTGCTGAAATTTAATGTACTCGTATAACTGAATTGAAATGTGCACGCTGTGCGTTCAACTATGTGTGTGTGACTTTGACAATATAATACAAAATTATGTTGTATGTGTGTCAACTTTTATAAATGATTGCTCTGTAGTATATTTTATATACTTAAGTACCACTTAAAAATGCTGAAAGAATGTGCCCTTTATATTATATAAACCACTTTGTTTTGTATGCAAATATAACTGGTGTAAATTTTAATGTCAAACATGGACAAATAAATGAGAAAAAAAACTACCGCCAGACCTGTGACGCAGACGGCAGCGACGCCAAACGCCTTGGCGGACAACATTGCGCACAGACCGATGGGTCCCGCACCGCATACGAGCACCCTGTGACCCATGGAGAGGCGGGCGCGGCGGCACGCGTGCAGGCCCACGGATAGGGGCTCGATCAGGGCGCCTTCTTCGAAACTCACGTTGTCCGGCAGCCTGAAATGTACGGTGGAGTACCATGAACATAGGAACAATCAAACTCGACGAAGAATACTATAACAGTAGTTCTTGTAAACCTCCAGTGGTATATTACATGACAAAACATACAAAACAACATTAAACAAAAAATAATAATGCTGGGGTCACCGCCTTGGAACAGTCAATACAAAGAATGGGTGAGTTCAACCGGTTGAACGCCTAATTATATAGCAGAACTTCATCAACAGTGGTAGCCTGTATATATATATTCTAACATATATTAAACGCTGGACGAGTTTTTCTTGGTTCTCAGTCTATTCCTTTTTCTTAAGTCTAATAATGGGTTGGTGAATACGGGTCCGGGTCCCGCTGCTCTACTCACTTGAAGACAAAGTCTGCACCATGCACGTGGTACCGCGCTAGCGCCCCACTGTCAGGCGGCGTGGCCAGGAAGAAGACGTTCGGGCACAGGTTGTAGCGGCCTATCTTACAGGCGTCGCACGTGCGGCATACGCCGTGGGGTTCTATCGCCACTCGGTCACCTGTGGGATTGTAGGTTCATAAGAGGTGGAAGGGAAACCCGAAAATACCCCGCATTCTTGACCTCAATTAAATAACCTTGAGTTTGGCACATTCGGATATTTCAATGATATTGTAAATATTAAATTTGTAATTAAAAGCATATTTCTTTCAACCATTAACCAATGTGCTACACTGTTATTGTTTGAAAGACTGCTGTTAGTCACTTGGCTATTAACGGAAATGAATATAAACGTTGAAGCAGTGGTGTTGTTATCTTAAAGGAAGATACCTAATTAAAGGAAAAATATCTCATGAACAAGAAGAACTGTTCAAACGAAACAGTGGACTTCATTCAGAAATCATATTGCCATATATTTACGTTCCTAAAATAAAACGTACAAAAGAGGAAAGCTAATTTAAGTAAGTACTTATCATCAAATATAATTTGAACAATATATATATAATTAATTTCATGTTGTTTTTTGAAGAAACTTTTTTTTTTTCAAATTGTTTGAAGACGTCAACTCACAGGTAATGCGCTGCTTATCACTGCAGAAATACCCTTTCAGAAAATTGCAAGTGAGTTGGTGAGTGAGCGAATACATGAGTGAGTGAGCGAATACATAAGTGAGTTAGTAAATAAATGAGTGTTTGCATGAGTTAGTTTCTAAGTGATTGAGTGAGTGAGCGAGCGAGCGAGTAAGTGAGTGAGAGAGTAAGCTAGTGAGTGAATATATGAGTGAGTGAATTAGTAAGTTTGTTTGTGAATGAGTGAGTGAGTGGGTAAGCGAGCGACCGATTAAGTGAGTGAGAGAGTAAGCTAGTGAGTGAATTAGTAAGTTTGTTTGTTAATGAGTGAGTGAGAGAGTAAGCGAGTGAATGAGTGAGTGAGTAAGTTGATGAGTGAGTGAGCGAGTGATTGAGTGGATAAGTGAGTGAGTGGATGAGTGAGTGAGTGAATGGTTGAGTGAGTGGATGAGTGGGTGAGTGAGCGTGTGAATGAGTTAGGAGTGAGTGAGCTAGTGGATGAGTGAGTGAGTGAGTGGATGAGTGAGTGAATGAGTGAGTGGATGAGTGAGTGAATGAGTGAGTGGATGAGTGAGTGAGTGGATTAGTGAGTAAGTGAGTGGATGAGTCATTGAATGAGTGAGCGAGAGGATGAGTGAGTGAGTGGATGAGTGAGGGAGTGATTGGATGAGTGAGTGAGTGAGTGGATGAGTAAATGAGTGAGTGAGTGAGCGAGCGAGTGGATGAGTGAGTGAGTTGATGAGTGAGTGAGCGAGTGATTGAGTGTATGAGTGAGTGGATGAGTGAGTGATTGAATGAGTGAGTGAGTAAATGAGTGAGTGAGCCAGTGGATGAATAAGTGAATGAAAGGATGAGTGAGTGAGTAGATGAGTGGGTGAGTGAGCGTGTGAATGAGTGAGGAGTGAGTGAGCGAGTGAGTGAATTAGTGAGTGAGTGAATGAGTGAGTGGATGAGTGAGAGAGTTGATGAGTGAGTGAGTGAGCGAGTGGATGAGTGAGTGAGTGGATGAGTGAGTGAACGATTGAGTGATTGAGTGAATAAAGGAGTGAGTGAATGAGTAAGTTTCTTTGTGAATGAGTGAGTGCGTGAGCTAGTGGGTGAGTGAGTGAGTCGGTTGGTCGGTCGGTCATTCAGTCAGTTTATTTGTTTGTTAGTGAATGAGTGTCTCTCACCGACTTTCAAGTGTGTTACGCCCTCGCCCAGCTTGCTGACGACGCCGCTGCACTCGTGGCCCAGGAGCATCGGGGCGGTGACCACGAACCTATCCCCTATCCGGCCCTCGTGCCAGTAGTGCACATCCGAGCCGCAGATACCCACCTTCTGCATGCGGATCTGCACCTCTGTAAGGACACACACGGTACGGGATTTAGGGAATGTTTTTACGAGAAACAATCTCTGAAAGGACACACATGGTACGGGATTAAGGGATGGTTTTTATTTACACGAATCGATAGTACGATACGACAACTTTATATGGCCAAAATATTATGTTATTTCGTCGAACCAGTTTTGTGAAAATAACAAACAATTAAAGTGATCAATTAGAAATATTTTTGGCTTTTTGTGCATTTTTTTTAAATACTCCTCACATATTCACACATTTTATAATATAACTAACGTGTGTAATATTTATGTAAAAAAAACACAAACAAATTACATTCATTCTCACATACGTTCCCAAACAAATTAACTGCTTATCTACTGCTAACGCGAAACGTACCCGTCATAAACCTTCGCGTTCTTTCATATAAGAAAAAAAAATACATTTTTATGGAAAAAAAAACGTTCTGGTCGGATTCAATAATTTGTATTTATGGTATAGAATTAAAAACCGCCATTGAACAGAAAACAGAATTCAGGACATTGCATGTCCATATTCGCAGCTCTGAATGTACTGATAGTCATTAATTGTGCCCTTTTAAACATATACATAAAAAAGGATTTAGAACACACTCAGTGCATATAAGCTTCGCTGAATTTGCAAACATGATTTTTATACCAAAATGGAGTCCTATCTTCGTAAGCATACATAATGCATGATTTATGACAATGTGCACACGTTAGAATTCACGCACAACTTGTTTATCAATTTGTGAATCAAGAAATAAAGCAAATATTTGTACGCACGCCCTTTTGTTGGCTCTGGAATCGGGCGGTCCACCTGAAAAAACCAATGCACGGTTGTATTTTAGTCGGTCTCGGCGAAAACCGGGATTAATGCACGAAAGAAAAGAATCGTCCCGGATTAGCCTGTGCAGTCCACACAGGCTACTATGGGACGACACTTTCCGCCTCGACTGGATTTTAGTTTAGAAGAGACATCCTTTAAACGAAAAAAATCCGTAAAAGCGGAAAGCGTCGTCACTGATTTGCCTTTGAGGAATGTACAGGCTAATCTGGGACGATGCTTTGCCCACATGCATTAAGCCCGGTTTCCCAAGAGCGCGGAACACATTTTGTATATTCTATGTGCATACATAAACAGTAAATGAGACTTTCTAAATATGTTGTAGATCGATATAAAGATGTTTAATTACTTGTTTTACCAAGGATAACTACTTGGTACAGACATAACACGTGTGTTTAATACCTCGTAAAAGTAGCATATTTCTTACATATAAGTGGGCACTAGAAACACACATTTGCGATAAATGTTCATATATGTAGATACTGGGTCGTAGTACAAACTAAAAGTTGTATTATATGACGAACCGCAAATGCACTGCTCTGCATAAATTAACGCAAGCAATAAAAAAAAATCTTACCAGCTGTAGATCCTTGGCTTTGTACAAAATTGCCGAGAGGTTTGTGTCAGTCATCGTGCTGTTCTAAAGATGTCCGGATCCAAATGTACCGTTTTCGTACACTCAACATCGTAAGGTTAAATATTGAGACGTTAATCGACTGTCCTTGAGAGATATGTACGACAATTACATATTAGATTATCCGACCTTTATGCAAGTTTAACCCAGATCCGTAGAGTTTCAAGATTTGTGAGTCCCGATAACGGAGTTGATAAAACACACGACGCCTTACCAAAACGGATTATACCGGAAACATTTGTGCGTTACAGGCTAATACGCGAAACGGCACTGGGTCATATAACAAATATCTCCAGTAACACAAAAATACAAGTTTCTTAACAATTTATGAAAATTTGACAATGAGGCTCATGTGTCATTCATTCCGTTCGTTCTGATGAAATATTGTCTTTCCACATCGCAATTTGACGCATAACATTAGCTGAAATATGATAGTGTTCCGTGAACAATAGTATTAAGCATACTTACGTGGTTGTGTTAACATTTTCACTAAGAATAATCGTCACCTCTTGCATTTGCAATATTTTTGTTCTGATAAGGTCCGGTGCCGTTTCGCATTTAAGCCGAAAACGCGCTTATGTTTCCGGTAGTGTCCGTCTTGGTTGGGCGCCGTGTAGCATATGCCTAAACAATGTATATCCCCCGCTCCAATATTGCAGTCCGTTACAACCACAAACGTATTTGTAAGCCTTAGTCTCGCTTTCACCATGTTGACCCCGGTTCTGACAGATAAAAGCTGTTCACCATGATAAACTTTGATATCCTTACTTTTGATCCCACACACCACACAAACATACAATGTTATTTTATCTTAAGGCGCATTACAGAAACCAAAACAAAGGGGAAATCAGTACCAACATATTCTACCAGAAAGACAACATAAGTTGTAATGCGAAGCTATTTTAACCAGCTTGGCATGAACTATCGAATAAATAAAAACAATATGCATGCACTCACTACCCGACATGAATAAATAAAAAAACAATATGCATGCACTCACTACCCGACATGTTTTTGAGTCGCGTTCTGAGAAAAGGAGATTTAATGCATGTGCGTAAAGTGTCGTC
>VMBQ01004234.1:13393-111857 GCA_007657795.1 Dreissena rostriformis | reverse complement strand
TTGTTGTTGTTTTTACATATTGATTATTGTTTCATCCAATTAAAACAGTACTAAATTACCGATCAAATTATACAAAATAGATTTGGCTGTCACGTCAATGACATAAAAACATTTATTTCGCGGGACATTCTAGTCAAATATGTGTTGATAATTACTATGAAGTGCAGATTCTCTTAATTTATTCTGCACAATATTTATCGTATATAAACTATTCATAGAGTGCAACATGTAGACAATTATATCGTTTTGGCGTGTACGTTGGGATCGATAATTATTGTGTATTGATTATCTTATAATTTTATTAAAAAAAATATAATAAATGTTATTTGTGCACATAACAAAATACTACAATCCATATAAGCAATTATTAACAATTAAGAAATATCACAGATAGTCACCATCATAGATAATAATACATAAATTTTTATTATATATATATATGGTTTATACTCTATTACACATTATCACACTTATTGGTCAAAATTAAATTATATTGAAATATAGATATAAAAGTGCTCTGGATAACCCGTAAAGTTTTGACGAAGGATCGTACAAAACTTATTTCCAACGGGGTCCAAAGCCGTCACATGTAGATCTGAGTGACGTAATATTATATCACAAATTCGTAATATATGATGGAAAAAAGTGACAACGGTCTCACAATGTCATATTATGGTATTAATAAAATAATTCTTGTTTTTAAATACGAAAACACATCGTATGATGATGAACTTGACAGGATTGCATAAACACAGTTTAAAAATGTATTACAAAATGGTTTACAGTTTAAAAATGTATAGCAATATGGTTTACATTTTAAAAATGTATTACAATATGGTTNTATATATTATATATTATATATTATATATTATATATTATATATTATATATTATATATTATATATTATATATTATATATTATATATTATATATTATATTATATTATATATTATATTATATATTATATCATATATTATATATTATATATTAAATTAAATTAAATTAAATTAAATTAAATTAAATTAAATTATATTATATTATATTATATTATATTATATTATATTATTTATTATATTATTTATTATATTATTTATTATATTATATATACTTAACAGTTATTTGGTATTTTATTAATAGAAAAAAAGTAGTCCGTCCCCGGAGAGCAACTGACGGATATTCGAGGTCACGTGGTTTACTAGCCTAATAACTTTTGGGTTATTAGGTTACCTGGTTATCTGGCTGATTTAAAGGCATGTGACAGGATAAATAGATATAGAAGGACCACTATCTCTAAGGTGTAATATATGAAGATATTCGGCGATATTATTATGGTAGGTAAATAATAGATTTTTAATGTGTTTTCAACAATTCCATTATAAGTACTTGTTTTGATTGATTTAACTAAAATTATTCCACAATATAGACCAAGCTAGTAAGCATGAGCGCAATGATTCACGCTACTATTAACGATCGAATCAAATAGCTATGTCCGACAAACCACTAAAACAGGTCTGTTCGAAGAACGCGCGTATAAATACTTCAAATATGTACGGATATTCGTGTGAAGCCGGTTGACTATATATGTTTTCATTTCATTTCCAATGTTCTTGGGTATTTCTGTTCTGTATCTATACATATTTGAATAATAATATCAAATAATGCAACGAAATCTGGCAAAACATCCCGTAATTGAGTTGCGTGTGATGCAGCTAAGAACTGCGCAGAAAAAGTCATTCGCTATCTTCAATCTCATTAATATAACTCTTTATCTTTCATGAACACCAACAGCAATCAACGCCGTATAAAAATATATTTCTTGTTTAAAATACTATCACATATAAAACAAATATTTGTTTTGTCTTTGTTTAAGTTGTTTTTCAATTTTACAATTATTGTCTTTTTCATTATTTGGGGAGTGTTTTTGTATTTTATGCGTTTTTTGTCCGACTTATTGCATTTTGTTATACAATGATCTGGCCTACTATTATAATTGCTGCTAATGCTTATTGCATTTGCTGTTTCAAATTGTTTGTTCGCTATTTCATTTGGTGAAATAACAGAACAGCTGTTGCTGCAGTTAGTTGCGCATAAACATATTACATACACACTGCGTTATGTTAATATCAAAACACAACAGGAAGCGAACATCACACAATGGCACAACATGTAATTCTACCCAAACTTTTGCGTATAAAACAATGCCGGAATGCAAATATTGACCTAAATGAGGCGGCATCTTCTGCATATAACAACGTTCTTGACGTCGATACCATTCTATGCAGTTAAATGTTAACTTCATTATTATGTTGCTGTTACGTTTCTGATCTATAAATGCGCATTTAACGTCCGGTATATTGATATTCCTCCGGACCAGATGATGTATCGCAAACATGACCCATGATTTTCCTAAAAGCAAATGTCACGTTTAAAAGTCAAAATTAAATTAACATTTCGTTCCATTATATACTTTCTAAATGCCCGAAAGATGTTTAAAATTTACAATTTACAATTCAACTGTTATTCAACATCACTGTCACAACGTGTCATACGAATGTTAAGTCGGTCAAAGGTTAATGTTTACATAGAAGAGTTTCACATTCCCAATTTTAGTGATTGCTCTCGACGCAATAATTTATCGATGATTCCAAAACGAGACTGGCGATGTTCAGTTATAACTGTTCAACAGTGGTTACTACTGTTACTGTATGCATAGTTGTAACGGTTATTTTACGTGTATTATCCATACATAAGCATTACATTTTATACATAGGACGTTATGATAAGTGTCATAAGATTCGTATATTGTCGCTAATGAGAAACTACACAATTTAGACAAGCGTTCTTTCAGCTAGACATTTAGTCGACGTAATGCTGTCAAACCTTATTTAATAAATTGTAAGATAAGACTAACTTAATGAAATGTGGTAACTTGATAAGCAACACTTAAGTGTTATCATAATAAAACTTTATTTAAGACAGCCAATACTATATAACATAGCTTTTCATGAGAGAAAAAGGTTTTGACATCCAGTTTTAAACTAATGTTGATAAGGATATCACGTGATAGTAAAAAGTTATAGTCTTACGGTTATCTATTTAAGAAATTTAAGAAAAAAGCAAGACCTACCAACTTATGAATAGTTCGGTAAAACTTGTACAAAATTGTGTTTTGATATGAAATTAAAAAANTAAAAAAAAAAAAAAAAAAAAAAAAAAAAAAAAAAAAACATAAAAAAAATAATACAACTACATATACAACAAAATCATTATGTTTAATAAAGGTCATTGAAAATACAGTTAAAATGAGCATCCGTTCTCGAACGCAATCAGGGTTGGAATCAATCACATATCAGTAAAGTATCTTTATTATTGAGACAAAAAAACAACTAAAACCATAATACACAATTATAAAGGCAATATTAATAACAAAAATAGAACATAGGTAAAGGGACCACAATAAAACGACTCGTTTTCGAAATATTTTAATACCATGTATTGAAATCGATTGCACATAAATCAAATTTAGTTATTGTTTACATATAGATAACTTGAAAAAGGTATCATACATGTTGGTAGGAAATAATTACAGCTAATACCGATTCGTCGATAAAACAAAAATAACGGTAAACAGCTATCAGGATAAAAGATAATTAGTGTTTTCCTTTTCAAATTCAGTTATTGCTTACCCAGTAGTTTATTGAAGTATACACATTAGTATAATCGAAAGTAATGACATGAAGCACATGGTATATTGAACAATTACATACAGTAGTTTATACGTATATATTCATCTACATGACATATATAACCAGTCAAACACAATTGAAGAGGCACCCGATGTATGCATTTTTTTTAAACGCAGGGCATTGTTATTTTGTGCACTATCTTGCGTCGGAGTAATTTAAACCATAGCTTATCCAATCACCTGGCAATCCAGTTTCAAGTCACCAAATGTGTGTCTCTCCCATTGAAATAAAGTTATAGGATGGTAGCCAAAGACTTAAGTTAAACGAGTTTGAAAAGTAAGAGTTCAAGCTTATACTGTATCGGAAACTGTTTAAATATTGTAATTTTATTTAAGGTTCGTTTACTTTGTACTATTATATCGTAAGGATCTTGTGCAGAAATTGGTGTATCCTTCATTGGGTCCCGCAAATGGTAAGAGATATTACTTTTTAAATGGTAAGTCGCCAGTGAGGAATTTCATTGACATTATGTGTGGATTGTATTGACTAGGAGCATACATATGTAAGATTAGGTTCAGAAACAAGATAGGTAAGCTTCCAATTGTAAATGTATAAATAAAGTACCAGTGAAGACATGAAGACTCAATGGTTGTAGATACAGAAAATAGTATATTATTATAAACGCTTGACAATTGTTATTACGGATATTATAAACGTAAAACTGTTTAAGTCTGTATTAAAATCGGATTAACTTATTGATTTGCATTTGAACGCACAGTATGATATGAAATGTCCAATAAGGGTTATATGTTCAGTACATATGTGTTCAGAAGACAAACTTGCGCGATTATTGGTTTAATCATGTGGTGTCAACATTATGGGACTATGATTAGTTTACTTAAGAATTATATTTATATCGAAACGAAACACACACACATTAAACACGAATACATACTTTTTCAGTGATCCCCAGGTTTCCCGGGTTGCTAGGGGTGACGATTTTCTGTAAGTCGTGTCACTCGGTGGATGACCCGGCCAAATGTAACGTGATCGAGGCATGCAGAGAAGGGGTACGTTTAATTTACCACTTATACCAAGCAACATATCCGCCAATCAAATATCGCTTGATAAAAAGATGGTCGTAAAAAAACCCTGTGCGTTATTTGTAACATACACTAAGGGTACTGATGGTTAGATTACTTGGTGTCTTAAAAATATATTCAAGGAGGACAAATCTAACCTGGGCTTAACGCGCACGCAAATATGTCGAATTGGTGGAGTCATCTTTAAAGTTATATAAGTATACAAAAACCGAGACTGGAATGCAGACACCTTCACAAATAAATTGATACAAAATGAGATTCAATTTATTTTCAAATGTGACGGCTAATTACATTTTTTAATTCATGTTCTGCGGGTCTTTATACGGATTTTAATAACGAAACCACGACGGTTAATATCAGATCATGCCGAGGAATTTTTTTTCGAGTTTAATGCTTTTCGTATGGTAAAAATCATAGTCTTCGTATATCACCATACTATTTAAACTTAAACATTTAGTTTCTCGAGAAGCTGAACCAAAACTTTGCATGTGATCCGGCGGAAAGAAAATCACATCACATCGCTGTTCAGTCTATACTCCCTATGAATAGTTAAGCAAAATGTGCACTCATTATGTGTGTTCTTCGTAGTAGTGTTTTAACGGTATAATATGCTTAAACCATTTGCTTTTGTATATAAACCATGTCTTAATGTCATAAACTTTGTATTTAATTTAACAAATACATTAAACAATCTTCTTTATACTGTACATTCCTTGCAATCGATAAACCCGATTTAAAAATGCCAATCAGTTTTTCGATATAAGCTCCCGACTTAAACAAGCGCATGCGCGAAATGACAAATTAAACTGTCTAGCGAGTGTATACATATACACATAGAAATGACGCTTTCCTTAAATAGCTCATCTAAAAACCTTTCAGTCTTCAGTCCGATCAAATCGACACACACTTTACAAGACAAATGTTTACCAGCGAAACGAGCACCGTTACTGGCTTTGCAAGTGCGTAAGCCATTCTTGTGTTTTGACAATAAAGGTTTGCATTCGAACAACAGACTAAATCCGAGCTCGGCTAGATTTGCTGACAGATTGACTTATTAAATGGTAAAAACAAAGTTGAAACATTTTACATATTTCTTGTAAAATCATCAAAAGGATATTTCCGTTATCCTTTTAATACTACAAGCATTGGTGGATAAAACTGGTCGTCGTTATTTGTATAGAGAGATTATATGTTTTTTCCCCGAAAACTGTAGGAAATCCGGATAACAACCATAGGCCCATTTGAATATCATATCGCTTAGGATGAATGAAGATACTGTGTACATTTGTCCCGCGATCTTTCTTGCAGTTCTGCGCGATGGAAGTCCACCAACTGAACGGTGTCCGCACATACAAATATTCCTGCAAAGACCACGCCGTAAGCATTTTTTATTTCCTGTGTTTTTGATGCGTTTTTTTTCAGTTTCCTGTTTGTGTGAACACATCATTAATCATAAAACCAAATACCTGTGTTACCAAAGTTAGTTATTTAGTACTTTATTTGTTGTAATACCTTATATAAGTCTGGATATATACTAAATAGATAAATATAATGTACTAAATACAATGTGTACGTGTAATGGATTAAACAATGCACTTTTCCAATTACACGCCCGAGTTTAAGACTACCAAAAATAAACTTATATAGTAACATAAATTTACCAAGAAAATAAGTAGTATTGCAATATTTTTAATTATTTCTATCCTTAATACTCACATAACGTTTCTACAATTTTCGCGTGTTCTTACCCACAGTTCGCGTAGATTTACCTATGACCCTCATGTTGCGATCATCACCTTATCTTCATGGATTTAAAGATATTGGTACTACCGAAGTGGAGTGTTAATATCTATCTCTATTGTTTATTTGCCGGTACAAAAATTGACATTTGTTGTCAGATTCAACTGATTATTCACATATACACCATTTGAAACGGAGACGTTGTTTTATTGCGAGCAATTTATCCCCAGGTATGTTCACGGTCAAAGTCATGATGACGCATTCATCAGCTCCTACATTTTACTTCAAACATTGGACACATTATGACCATCGGCATCAAACCAATTTTTAACAATTGTTATGATTTCCATAATCACAGTTTCCATATGAAATTTAAAAAAACAACAACATACAAATCGTATTTTAATAGTGTATTAGTTGAAAATACTTAACAGTGAAAATAACCAACTGTCTTTTGTAGAACGTTCAAAAATTGTCGACACATTACGCACAGTTCAACAAGCAAAGTAAGAAACGGGGACAACTAAAACAATATTATATTTTAGAATGGTAATCCTTTCACCAAAGTATCGGGTCTCTATATAAAGCAATATACCTCACATTATCTCAGATCTCCAAAAATAGTACTTTCCATTTTCACTTTCGAACACGATATTGGCCTATTGGTAATAACGCTTTTGAAGTGTGTATAGGGAACAGCTTGTGCTTTGCGACTAGAAGGTCACAGTTTCAATCAACGAGAGGTCTCAAGGTATTTTCTCGTGAAGCAGGTTCGCTATGAGCCTTAGGATTCTACTATAGTCCTAGTAAATTTAGCTAGAATACATCAAGACTACTAAGCAAGTCATTTATTCCAAGAATATGTATCGGCCGAGTTACTTGTGTCATGAGCAAGTCACGAAGCTAAATTATTATTGATACATTTTCCTGAAAGGTGTTTAGATTTGTAACAGTTATGATACATTATGCTTATTGTTTATATATTGTCAATTTTGTATGTATAACGATGAACTGGACTTGTTCAAGTTATATGAATACACTTTCTGTTCTGCTCTGTGTTATGATACAGTTTATAGGTGTAAATTTACTCGCTAAAGGTGTATATTCTGTTTACAGACTTGTGAACACCACCAGCTAATCGGTAAGAGGGGACCACCGCATCACGAAGAAGGCATTCTAGAATGCAAGCAGTGCTGCCACTCGACGGGCTGCGAAAAGAACTTATGCCGTAAGTAATTGGGTCGCTGTGTAATATAACGTATTAATTGAATGTTACGTGATGAACTATTGAAAATAATTGGAGGAAGAAATCCAAAAAATTAGTCACACGAGCCTTATTAGAGACTAAATTGCAAAATGAAAAATATTGCTTTTCACGGGTTCGAAACCCGTTCCTTTAGGAGTCAAACAGTTCTTTTTAATATTAAGACTACTTTGAACGCTTTTCTAGTAATACTTGTTACTGCTAAATTATCAATGAACCATTTTACAAACACATTACTATTTTTCCGATTTCGATTGATGATTATCCATTAACAAACCAATATTATTTTTAACCTTTTTGTAAGGAGTTTTAATTTGCTTTTCGGAGAATAATGCTTAAATTCTTTTTTGATTGTATGAAAAGTTGGGATAACATAATCAATATTTTAAACTGTGCATTCCCTTCAAGCCTTCTTTATTCTCAAAATTAATCTCGTTTAATTTAGCAACCAGCTGTGGCAAGAGTTGCCACAGTGGAGTGCTGCAATTGAAAACACAATTCATCCATGGCTCAACTAGCTAACATAAAATATGGCACTTACTCATACGAAATGTTATTGCTTACCAACATACGAATCGTCAATCCATTGCAAAATCAGACTTTTGATATTGGACGCGCGTAAAATGCTATCCCACATCGCCTGTCCGTGCATTCCACGCGGGCTAATATCTAGAAAGTGTCGACAAGTACATTTAGCCCGATTTTCCTATGAAATGTTACTAATTAATTATTACAATTATCAGGTCTTGTTTACAGATTTTTGTATTGCATTTTTTTTTTATTAAATTCATTAACTTTCAAGACAATTAAACAATATTTCAAATACTTGTGGTGAGGTGGGTCATTTTACATATCCATTAACCGGGCCTCCTCTTGCCATAGGTGTTATTCGAAACTCGCTGAAAACTGCCCTTGCAAACTTATTACAAATACACGTAGCCTCAAATCATTGGGTAATGTATGGTCATAAAAACTAAAGTGACTTCAATTCTGTTTTCAATATGTGAATAGGCATGTGACACAATTGCAAACAACAGCAACATATTGTTTGTAAGTCGATTTCCGATTTTGTTTGTTTTTACAATTTGGACTGAACGCGCTACTGGTAGGGTAATTTAAAAATGGACAAGCGTGTTTTGGGTTAGATATACTATAAATATGGTTAATAATAAATTTACGTTTTAATAAGGGTTTATGGCTGTTCATGTGTTTATACTATCAGGGTAACAATACACCATGTTCTTGTCTTTAATTTATGCAGAAGACCTTAAAATAGTCTGAAAATTTGTCAATTAAAAATGTAATAAAAATTCACGAATTCAAAAAAGAATGTCTGCATTATATGTATAAAGGCAAAATAACACTCTTGACAACGGAAAAAGCTGAAAATATCGGTTCATTTACGGATAATCATCAATCGAAATCGGAAAAAATAATAAAGCGTTTGTAACGCTTTTCATTAATAATTAAGAAAACACTTGTATTGCCGAAATTACCTCATATATCCCAAAGACTGCGTTAATGGTGAAGTGGTAATTATTATTATGATTATTATTTTATTACCTAAGTATAGTTACATATTTGTAAACACACAGATGTTATTTTTTTCGAATTTATATTTATAGAAGACTACCTTCCGTCAACCACGACACATCGTCCCCACCTGACACATAGCCTGACAACGACACACCAACCACACACGACACATAGCCCAACAACGACACACCAAACACACACGACATACCAACCCCTCACGACACACCAACCACACACGACACACCAACCAAACACGACACATAGCCCGACAACGACACACCAACCACACACGACACACCAACCACACACGACACACCAACCACACACAACTGCAACCAAACCGGGTAAGCGGACTTGTTTTTACCTTGAACTGAAGAGACTTGAAATTCGGTGTTTGACACTCATTATATAAGAACTGATGACATGCGCGCGATCATGATCATTGATTTTCCAAAACATCGTCGACTTGCTTCAAGGTATGTCCACTCAGTTTATACTAAGCGTATGCACACTTGCAAAAGATATATCCATGGTGTTCATAATTAGCAGTTGGCAACTTCAATCAGATCAATTAGTAATGTTCTTAATTAGCAGATTTCAACTAGCACCATATTACAACATGGTGTTCATAAGTTACCCTTGATACATTAATACTTTTCATGTACGAAAATATTTACTGGAACGATTGTTGAATCAGGGATGAGTTAATACTCGGAAATTTGTAGATCTTTCAAACACTGTATAATTTTGGTCGTTTGTTCATACCCAAAACTATTTCAATCTCAACATTAATATTTCTCATACTTCAGCAAGCACGTGTTCGAATCTGGAGAGTTCTGACTTCCGTTGTGCCGACCTCGATCAGTACCACTTTTGTTCTGATATGAACTCGGCTTTGCATTCTATCGCCAAGGAAAGGTGCCCACTTCACTGCGGCTTTTGTGGTCAAACTACTTCTCATACAACATTAACCCCGTGTTTGAATCTGGAGAGTCCTGACTTCCGGTGTGCCGATCTCGATCAGTTCCACTTTTGTTCTGATGTGAACTCCGGTTTGCACTCTATCGCCAAGGAAAGGTGTTCGCTCCACTGCGACTTCTGTGGTGTTGCTGTGGCTACCAAAACAACCATTCTACCAACGGTTATCACGACAACGTCCACAAAAGGTGACGTAACGTTACACTTATATTAAAAATAGATCGAGAGTTCTTATTTGACGTTAAACAACAATAACAATCGTGTAAATGTATTTTTGTTAACAGTTCAACTTAAAGAAACACACTGTGCCGCAAGAAAAGGAAACATGTCTGTTTACCAACATGAAAACAATACAGAAAAATAAGCATGATGCCCACATAAGATTTTAAAACTAAATTGTATTAAAGGTTCTTGTTCACATATTTTCGTATTAAAATACATTTTATTGAATTTACTAATGAATGTACTTCAAGTTTCAAATAATTATATAAAATGTGACTAGTCTGGTGTTCGAACCAGCGACCTTTGATAACCGTGAAATTCAAGCAAACACACACACAACTCAAGGCAGAAAGTCAGCGAACATCGTTACACATTTCAGGAACTACGACGCTTGGAAACGTTGACGTTACCGTGAACATGGGGACCCCGATTGTTGACAGCTCTGGCTCAGGAGCTTGTGTAGACGTAGAAGATAACAACTTCCGTTGCAGCGACTGGCAGGCTCTGGGATATTGCGCCCCGGACACCGTGCCTGGATACCAGGTTTCGCTAATGCAGTGCAGGAAAACGTGCAAACTGTGTGATGTGTGATAATAGGTATAGACCCTACAACTCTTTGTGAGAATCAGATTTAAAATATCAACATATGTTGCTAACTAAATGTTATCCTTTCTATGGGTTAAAAAAAACAATTTCTATAAATGAACACGACTAGCACAAGTTATAAACAGTTTGTTTTAAGTTATTTGTATACAGATTTGAATTAAGGCGATTCGAAGATGCAACCATTTGATAACATTTACCAGTGAAATATAAATGGTCACCTTCATCCGTGATTGAAAAATATTTATGAGTCGGTCAATTCATCAATTCATCAAGTGGTAATAACACATACCATGTTTTATCACGCTTTCTGTTTGGTTTATGTACATTGATCATCACTAAATACACACTTTACAAGGTCAATTCTTAGAAAAACGTGGTGTAACTTTTGAATGTTGCAATTGTTTTTATGACAATTGTGCACATACACAGTTTATTCAAGTTCTAATCAATTAACACGACACTTCCAAGCGCGGCTAAGACAAATCGAAGTAACTTGCAAATATAACAATACTGGAATCCGGTAAACACCACTTTAAATGTCTCATGTCTAATGCAACATCAAATGCTCAAATGTAGCGTGTTGTTGTTAATTTTCACATGTTAGTATAAATTATAAATTATCGTGCATATCGTACTTTGCGTTGACTATAGTTTGTTGACCGCAGATGGCGTTTTCTCTATGCAGTGCAATCTTTCATAACTTTTCCAATACATATCACATATATAAAATAGTTGTAAAATTGTTTTTTTTATGTATTAAACTTTTAAATAAATAATTAAAACATGGTGATACGATTTATGTTTATGTTGTTTTCAGTATTCACACCGCTACCCAGAATAAAACAGTCGAAGATCTACTTACCAATTGTATGTAACAGGTCAATATTAAAACCTCATCAAGGGAACGTGTTATAGTTCATTTCCAATAGCCCTGGTCGTCTATGTTGCAGTATGTAATAATGTTAAGTATACTATTGAAGCCATTCTGATAATGAGTAAAGTTTTTTTGATCCAATACAACACATATTCACGCAGAAATAGAGGTATAACTATTTTGTGCTCCATGAAAAACAACAACACATAGCACTACCTTTACCTTTACAGTAACGGAAAACCGACCATAGCCCACATACATACAAACATTCAATCTAGGGATATCACATAGAAAAGCGCGACATAGGTAGTTTGTTGGTTAAGTGAAATATAACAAGGCGCATTTTAATTGACAATCCTGACTTAATTAATTGTCAACAATGTTAAATACAGTGGTGTGTGCAGAAAACCATGGTCTTAGAGGCACGTGGTATTGCCAATTAAGTCGTATCGCTGGGACACACCTATATCGTTAATAATTTATGAATACAGTTTGAGTAACTAACCTTCTTCTGCTTAAGAACCTGTTCAGTTTCCATAACCGCACATTATTTAACAGTAAATGTTGCTGTTTGTATTTGACAGTTTTTATGGCATATTTTTAGATTACATTTTGTATATAAAGTATAGAAAACGACGACCATGTTTTCTTATCTGGAATAAAAGGAACCGTCGTTGACGTCACCAAGCACTTTATTGACACACTTATCATTAAATGCCTTTTATTATTAACAGTTGTCAGGTTCGATGGATAAAAAGTATTTACGTCCAAACGAACTATTGAGTGATTAACGCAACTCTTTTTAAGAGTAATGTTAAGTGTTTGATTGAAAACCAGTTGACGTTTACAAATTTGTCTCTTTAAACCGAAGTAATCTGTATTCACGTATAACGATTTAATTTTAACGGTATTTCTTTACTGCAACCAAAAGTAAAAGCAAAAAAGACTAGAAATGGCGCGGCAGATGCCGACGCGTATCCCCGCGCCGCATAGCTGTTATATCAAAAGGCAATTTTGGGTGTGCAAGGCCTATGTTGATGTGGCCCCGGGGTGGGTACGAACAAAAAAAAAATTACGTACAAACATTGGGTACGAAAAAAAATTGGGTACGAAAAATAGGGTACGAAAATAAGATTGGGTATGTAAAAAAGTTTGGGTACGAACTTTTTTTCTAGGTACGAAAACAAATTTGGGTACGAAAAATTGTGGGTACACAAAAACATGGGGGTACGGGGAAGTAGTACCCGTGGACCTCTCGATTAATTTGAAAGAGTACGGGAACCAAGCTGCCTTTACCTTTATCAATGGCCCTGGGGTGGGTAATGTGGACATGGATGGTCGAGATAGACCGTGTTGTCATTAGAGATGTTCAGTATTAAAGTGACGTCAATTGGTGAATAAATGAAGAAGTTATGTTTAAACACAATTTTGGGCCCCACCCCAACCCCCATTCTCCACTATCTCCTCCAACACTATTAGCACTAGAAGCACTAGAAAAAAAGGCGGAGATCAATGCAATATCCCCACGCTTTAAAAGCGTGGGGATTGTTAGTTTTTATTTAACACACTACACATATGTTTGTCAAAGCACAGACATCGTAAATAAGGATGTTTTACGAGGCAAAGCAGTGTCGATGAGTTAAATACAGAGACAGGCATACAGTGTGATGCTTTGAGAAAGATATCATATAACCTTCAATTACAAGTGTTTCATCTTCAGTGTACAACTGAATGAGTGCGTGTCAAATACATGATGGTGGTGTAAATATAATTTTTTACGGCAACCTAAATGCCAAAAGCATTACTTACACTGAGGTCTCCAACATAGCCATTGGCCTGCAGTATATTATTAAGCCTCTGTCTTGATCCACTTAAGCAGACAAAAATGCATGTACCGATTTTGTGACTGCCAATCAAACGCACGTAATTTCAAAGCTCTTACGAGTTTTTCGTAAAAACGAGCGAATGATCGAATGCTTGATACGAGTGACGCTACTTAGCAGCCGAAGCCGAAGCAATTAGTATTTTTTATTGAAATAGGGTTTTCTTAAAAACTATTAATTCAAATAAATGTATCGTGTATGAAAAATTGTTGCGTTTCTTATTGCCATATTTGTTTAATCATGCATGCATGTCTGTATATAGTGTTGCATAACCCATGAATATGCAAACAAAGCTTTTAAAACGATAAAACTAATCGAAATGAATTAGTTAACTAATAAATGATTATTGAAATACAAATTCACGCGAACGGAACCAATTTTCAATCGTATTAATCGAATGTGCACACCGTTCAATCGACTAAAGCAACGTCTGTGGTTCATCCAACGGCTGCGCTACTATATACATGTCGGTTCAAAGCGGAGTGTAAGTATTTCCCTGTTCTTTATATTTTACGTATTGAAATGTGCAGATTGGAGAGTGTTCTTTGAGAGCCTAAGTAAATAGGACTTTGTGAACGTTATCCCTACCTTCCTAGCTGCTTACTTTTCAAGAAATCCGTTAGAATGTGGTCAAAAATCAAGCAAAAGTCATCACTCTTTCAGTCAAACACTTATTACACAGGATTTTGACCAAAGATAAATATGAACAACATTTTATTGAAATTTTTAATCGTTCGTCTTCGGTCATTCCAAATTACAGCATCCCACATGAACACACAACATTTTTAACAACGATTCAATTCGAGTGTGGTTTCAAAAACGCCTCACGACATCGGCCTGGGCTAGTTATTAGATATTTATGCCAACTGCTTCGAAAATAAAATTATGCTCATGCCATCGGCTGAGACAATGGAAAATGGAATGATGAGATGTGGACGTTACTCCTTGACCATATTCGATAGAACTATCAGATATTTTTTAAACAAAGTTTTATGATTTTCATTCGTGTTTTGAAATAAAATGGGATGTGTGAGTGGATTTCTATTTACATAATTCATACTTTGACATTATTGAACACTTGACTCTCGCTATCATGCCGAAGTCGGATACATCGAAGTAATGGAAATTTCGAAAAAAACAGTTCATTCCCTTCTCAAATTTGAGATACAAGTTTTTTTCTTAATTGAAACGCATGAATGCATTAACAAACTTAAAGACAGCTACATACAGGTTGAAAGTAATTTTGGAATCTCCTATTAGAGAGCTTTCAGCATCGTTTTTCATATGTATCTAGTTATAACTAGTCAGAAGTGTACATCTTATAAATCGGGTTACTCGAATATCTGTTAATTCGAAATAATTTGTATGGTTTATGAACTTCGACATTTCGAGATTCCACTGTACTTCGAAGGAGATTGTCAAATGTGTTTGGCATGCGTTGTACTATAGGATTTCCGTCTATCATTTTCTTAAAATATCGATAATTATGGCAAAACTTTTATAACGAGCAAACGTTCGATTTACATCGGTTGCGGCTTTCTTTCAAGATAGTTCTATTTGGAATTTAAGGACCATTGATAATTCATATGTGATTTATCATTTTCCTAAAATAGCAATAATTATGGCAAAACTCTTATTACGAGCTAACGTTCGATCTATATCGGTTGCGGCTTTCTTTCAAGATAGTTCTATTTGGAATTTAAGGACCATTGACAATTCATATGTGATTTGTCGCGGTACGACTGAAAATAGTTGAATCTGTATAGAACTCACACATTCAAATAAATTAACAAGTTGAACGTTTAGTTATCACGTAGATACGGAATCCGGATAGTGAATCTATAATCTCGCCCTTCTTGCATTAAGGGCGACACACGACACGCGAAGCGGTACACGATATTTTGCGCGACACACGATAGTTTTTGCGATACTCAAAGCGACACACAATATTTTGCGCGACATACGAAGCGACACACGATATTTTGCGAAATACAAGAAGCGACGCGCCAGAATGTACCACGAAATATCGCCCTTGTGTAGGTAGCCCAAAAGGCGATATATCGTGGTAAATATCACGTGTCGCTTTGAGTATCGCGCAAAATATCGTGTGTCGCTTCGTCTATCGCGCAAAATATCGTATGTCGCTTTATGTATCGCGCAAAATATCGTGTCTCGCGTTCAAAGGGCGACACACGATATTGTGCAAGATACACGAAGCGACACACAATATTTTGCGCGATACTCAAAGCGACACACGATATTTTGCGCGATACTCAAAACGGAAATATAAGCATCATATCGCTTGCTTGGCATGTAACTACCGAAATAGACACGAATAAATCTAAATGCAAAGTGGTTTTCCATATTTTTCGAAACCTAAACGCAAAATGTGACGGATTTTCATACGGACAGACAGACGGACATTGTGATCACTATATGCCCACCTTCGGGGGGCATAAAAAACGATTTTTAAAGGATTGTACAGAATACATATTAAATAACGGAAACTCCTGAGACATATCGCATTTAATCCATTATTTATGTAGTTATTTAATACATACCCAACTGAAAGCATCACGAAGTTACAAATGTACACTAGTGAAAGAGACCATTTAGGAAGTGCGTAGGAATCATATTCATCACCATAAATGTTATATAGCTATGTTACCGTCTTCCAAAGGGAACACATAAACAATTCATAGTCGCCCGAATACTTTTATGACTATGACTATTACCTGTATTTCGGTATAGCTATATATCTTACGGCTCATTTCAGTGTTTTTTTCTGTTCCTCTTGAAATACAGGGTGACAAAAACATAAAATAAAGGTGAGATAAACATGCAGCAAGGCTAGGAATCGAATCCTGATCACATGCAAATTATCTACCGAGTGAGCTATCCGGCACGCGTACACATTGTCCTCTAGCTCGTAAAATAGGGGTCTATATAAAGGGAGTACAAGGGTCTTTACAAGTACAATATTACTGAAATCCTTTGTTTTGTGCTCATTTAAATCGCAACATCAAGACGATTCTAATCAGCTTTCACAACATAAGATTATGGTAACGATTTAGAAAGTTTACTGTGACAATACGCCTCTTATCTAGAGCTCTGTAATATAAAACATAAACCGCTCCTACTTAACAGACGCAAACATCGATATATTCCATTTATTTATGTTTTAAACTTCTCTGTGTAAGAAGATCGTTCAGGAAATTGTTTCAAATAATAACAAAACATAAAATATGTGAACTGGATCTCGGATACAATCATTATAAATAAAATTCTGACTTACCGCTGTTCTGTATAATACGGAAAAATGTCTACCCGGAAAAGAAGGGAAGTAACCTACAGAGACAGTCAGCGCGATATTGCTCTTTTTTTAATAACAGTTGGTTTTTCCATTATACAAGTTCCATTGGGAAGGTAATATAAGTATGTTCTTCACCGGCAACAAGATGAGAATAACAGTCGTTATAACGATTAAGGATTAGACACAATTAATTTTACCCTATCTCATGAATCTGTATACGTCTGAATCCACGAGCAACCTGTCGCTGGACAATGTTTTGTGCCATGCTCAAGAGACATTTAAACATACGGATGATAACCAATGGCAACAAGATATCGTATCACAACCCGAGCTCAGGACTTACCGTCAAATTAATTACGAACTTGGATGTGAAAATTATGTATCTATGCAACTACCAAAGCACTTAAGATCTTACATTGCTTAAATAAGAACAGGCACCTTGCCGCTGAGAATTGAAACCGGGCGGTTTAGAAACTTAAATATAGAAAAGAGACTGTGCGTATTGTGTTATGAACCCAATCAGGTTAAAACAGAATATCATTTCTTATTTGAATGTCCATTCTACCTTTGTTTAAGATTGTCTTTTTATAATTGTGTATCAAAAATTAAACCAAACACAACGAACATTCCGTATAGCGAGAGATTAGAATGTATGCTGACTGGTAAGAGACTTAGTTATAAATCTTCTTTATTTATTCAAGAATGCTATATAAAACGCTCGGAAGCATTATATATATATCCGACAAATATTGAAAACACATCAGTATGTGCACAATACTACTTAAGTAAATAGTATGACTTATTTGTACTCTAACTACAATGATTGTAATTAGACTTGTTAATAATTAACAGAAGTAACTCATATACACTTTCCATGTTGATACTTTTAACTCAACAATGTCACTATTATTATATTACCATGATCCTAACTATTTCCAGCACTATATTAATTTAATTGTATGACTACACACACATCACTAATACGATTAATCAATATTTCTCCAGAGCGCTACCAAATGTCGGCCATATCCTCCGGAAACAATNCTCACTGTCCGACATTTCACACTTCAGCTTCTTGACATAGTCTTCCCTGTCCATTATCACTATCCCAGACCCCTTGTCGGCAGGGCGAATTACTATGTCATCGTCGTGGAGTAATTCTTCGATTGCCTGTTCTTCCGATTTGCTTAGATTATATTTAAATTTTCGTTTTAATCCGCAGGCATCTACGCTCTGAACAATATCCAACACGAGCGATATACGTGCGATTACTGCACACGACAAGTCCGATAGCCACTCACATCACACCGTTCAATCGACTAACGCAACGACGTGCAAAGACGTTATTTTAAAGAAGAAGTGTGATTATTTTATATTAATAATGGACAGACACAGAGTCATACATCAACCGAAGTCCGTACAATGATAAACACGTATGTCCTGTTCAGGAAGATTCATATTTTCTGTAATGGCGTCGTCATAGTTTTGTTGTGTTTGTTTTAAAAGTTAGGTTTTCATGTACAATCAAACAAATTGTATGTATATCATAGTTGTGCTTAACATAAAAAGCTAACAAAGTGCATATGTCTCAGTGGTGAGCTACGCATAACAAAGCTTTCGAAATACCATGGTTTTGCTGGTGTGCAAGACGTGTCGAGCGCTTAAAATACCAGTATTTCAAAGTGGCTCAAGGCGTGACACAGCTAAAAAATGCCTTTGATTGATGTTGAAACATGACAAAGTGAATGACTAACCTTATTTCACTAGTGTGCTAACTATGATAAAGTGAATGACTAACCTTATTTTACTAGTGTGCTAACTATGACAAAGTTCTCATCATGCACTTGATTTACCTTTATTTTGCTGTTGTGCTGGACATTACAATGGGAATTATATGCCAAGATTTCACTGGTGAGCTAGACATGCCAGAGCAAACAAAATGCCTTTGTTTCACTGGTGATCTAGACATGCCAGAGCAAACAAAATGCCTTTATTTCACTGGTGAGCTAGACGTTTTGTCCCCGGAAATGCGACGTATTGTAAACAACGTTTTCCGCATGCGTCGAAGTTGCTACAAATGAAATGTTAAGTTTTTGTTATCCCCATTTGTTTCCTTAGTTTTCGGTGCATTTATTGCAAACATATTTGTCAAATCCAAACAAAAAGTTATGCAAATTAAATTCATGCGGCCTTTGGGAGTAAACACGCAGGGCTGTCCCCAAAATAAGGCATTCCGCTAATTAACAATTTCGTATTTTATGCCTTCTGATACAAGCGTTTAGCCTTCTGTTTGTTAAGGAATAAATTTGCATTTTAGGGATAACTAGTAAGTTTTTTAATATTCATTAATCATTAAATCAAGATTTCACCTTAAAGAAGCGTGGTTGTCATGTTGTTATGGGTGTGTTTAATCATAATTATTTACTGGCGGAGTAGACATGACAAAGTTTACAAAATGCCTTTGTTTCAATGATGAGCTAGACATAACTCGTCAACAAAATGCCTTTGTTTTTAAGGCGTGGAAGACTTGACATTGCCACCAAAATATTTTTGTTTCAAATGTGTGTTAGACATGCTAAAGCTTAACAAACACAGTTGTTTCAATGATGAAATAGACATGATAAAGCTACCGAATTGACATGGTTTCACTGGTGAACTAGACGAAGCTAACAAAATGACATAGTTTCACTGGTGAGGTAGACAAAGCTAACACACTTATATGGTTTCACTGCTGAACTAGACATGGCTAATAAAATGATATAGTTTCACTGGTGAGGTAGACTTAGTTAACAGAACGACATGGTTTCACTGATAAACTAGACAAAGCTAACAAAATGACATGCTGTCACTGGTGAACAAGACAAAGTTAACAAAATGAAATGGTTTCTCTAGTCAAGTAAACAAAGCTGACCAAAGGACATGGTTCCACTGGTGAGCTAGACCAAGCTAACAAAATGGCATGGTTTCACTGGTGAACTAGACATGATAAAGCTAACAAAATGCCATGATTTTACTGGTGTGGAAGACAAAGCTAACGAAATGACACGGTTTCGCTGGTGAACTGGACAAACCTGACAAAATGACATGTTTTCACTGGTGAGCTAGAAAAAGCTTACTGAATGACATGGTTTCTCTGGTGAGCTAGAACAAAACAAACTGAATGACATGGTTTCAATGGTGAGCTAGACAAAGCTAACACAATGACATGGTTTCAATGGTGAGCTAGACAAAACTAACAATATGACATGGTTTCTCTGATGAGCTAGGTGAAGCTAACAAAAAGATAGAGTTTCATTAGTGATCTAGACTTGACAAATCTTACAAAATGCCGTTGTTCCACTGATGAGCTAAAGACAAGCCAAGAACATGACATTTTTAACTGGTCAGCTAGACACTAAGAGCTATCAACATGCCTTTGTTTCAGTTGCTAGCTAGACGTGACAAAGCCAATACAATGAATTTTGTTTGCCATTTGTGATAAATATGACAATGCCTACACAATTAGCTTATTTCACTGGTGAGCTAGAGATGACAAGCGCAACAAAAAGCTTTAGTTTGACTGTAGAGTGAGTACAAAAATGCATCCGTTTCACAGTTGTGCTAAAAATGGCGGTGGTAACAACAAACCTATATTGCACTGGCGTACGAGACATGACAACGCGTCCAAAATGTGTTATTGGTGTACTGTAAATGAATCAGCGAGCAAAATACAGGTCTAAATTGCAATGTTGAGCTAGACACAATAAAGCTCTTAAATGCTTTTGTTTCTTTGGTGTTCTATGATAAAGCTAACCAAATAGTATGTTTTTTGTTTTCACATGTCTACTGGACATGGCAACTGTTAAGAAGGTTTGCGGTATTGATAACGTCTTTAGGGCCATTTGTCTCATGTGCGACCACTTAAACAGGGATGAAACCGTTCAAGTCCACGGAGTCAGTGTCGGCATTGACAACACAGACGTCACCATGGGCCAATTTATGGCGATGAGGGGAAAGGAGCATGGACAAAAGATTATGGAGTATTTCCAGGTGTGCATTTGACAATATTGTCCGCATTTATATTACAGTCTTTAAACTTATTTTGTGTCGGTTGAAATAGTGGGATCTGTATAATTCATTTATGATTGTAATTAGACTTAAGTATTGACAGACTATTAAAGATTACCATCTGTTGTTCAATAAACAAATTATATTTATTTGTTTATATGCATGTGATATGCTGATAACTAACAGTAATTTCCAATTCCTGTTGTACGTGAATTGAAATACACTGTATGCCTTCATTGTTAAATAAAACATGAATTATCTATCGTATGGTTGATGAAACACACTTTATTTCTTCAACACAGTAAAATATGAAGAAAATAATATTATTATAAAGTTACATATATTTCGTTCGTTCGGAGTATAACCGAAGATAAATATGTTGTTGTATAGTTTTCACCTAGGACAAATATCTAAATGACTGAATACCAAAAAGCATAAGTTATTATTGACTTGTTGCAGTAATGGGAGTAAACAAATTTATTAGTTTAAACCTTTTTATTTTAGCTCGATTGCAACGAAATCCTAAGGCTTATTTGAAACGCTCTCGAGTCTGTTTCCTGGGACAAGAACCAGTACTTGGTGTCTATGGGGGGGGGTTAAAGAACGCTCCGACAGTGGGGATCGAACTCGTTACCTCCCGGTTACTAGGCGGACACCATATCCACTTCGCCACGGCGACTTTAGTGTATAACATATTTATTGCAGATGCATTTACACGGTCGAAATATGACCAAATTATACGACGAGTTGGGTCTGGAGTGTCTGCCGACGGAATATCTCCCCGACGACTACGACGGACCGTCGGGAGGAAGCTCTCAGCAAATCATTGGTACTAACTATGTACAATATATAAGCTGCGTTCTGAGAAAACAGGGCTTAATGCATGTCCGTAAAGTGTCGTCCCAGATAAGCCTGTGCAGCCCGCACAAGTTAATCAGGGACGATACTTTCAGCAAAGATTGGATTTTCTTATAGAAAAATACTTTCTTAAAACAAAAATCTCATAAAAGCGGAAAGTGTCGTCCCTTATTAGACTGTGCGGGCTGCACAGGCTAATCTGGGACGATACTTTACGCACACGCATTAAGCCCAGTTTTCTCAGAACAAGGCTCATATAATCAATGTCATTAAGGCAGGTTTTGTTCCGGCAGGGTCCATATAAGATCAAAAATTGAACTAAGGAGTCCTTTTTAAAAAAGATTTCCACTGTGTGTGACGGTATCATTGTGGTAATTATATTGTTGAATCATAAATGTTGCGATAATTTTTTAGAAGGGAACAGGATCGTGAATAGAACACATTGTTTTGTTACTGGGCAGTTATATCGAATGTAAAACAAATGACAAATTAAACCATACATTGTGTGCACAGCGCAGTAAAAAAAAACTTCATGAAAATAAGTTTTATAATACTAAGAAAGTTAAATTGAAAATAAATCACCGTATGTTTCAGACGACATGTTGTCTGACCTGCAGTCCCCGGAGTTCTGCGCGTACATAAAGAATCTCTCCAGCGACAAATATGGCGTCGACCTTGACCTTCTCAAACAGAATGACGCACCTGTTGCCTCGTTCCGGAAACTCAATGTCGATAAATGTAGATTTCAGTTGTTAATTCATAGGAAATTTTTATACATCGCGTCAATTTAAAAATAAATTTAATTGGAATACAAATTTCGAAAGTTTCTAAGCCATAGGAGCTGTCTTGTACAAACGGTGGAAAAGCTGCGATAGTAATTAATAAATAATGCCTGTATTAAAAAGTTATTGCATCGCTATAACATGTTATTTATGTGTTCATAACTGTTGCTAGCAGTTCATTACAAATACAATCGAAGTGTAACAGAGGATTAAAGTTACATCTCTGACGATTATTTTATTGTTAAAGTGAACGTGTTCAACCTGATGCAGACATTGAATATAGTATAGCATACACAATTAAAACTCGAATATTCGAACATAATTTTGGATTCAAATTTTCGGCCGATTTTCGAATATTCGTTCCGATCGCTAGAATATACATGCACTATCATAGATGTAGTGAAGATTTCACGTTAGTCTACTATTATTGTTGCAGTACAGATTGCACACGGTATAATCTGCTTTGCGAATCTTTTATTGCCTGATGTGTTTTTTTTTTAATTAAATGTGTTTTGTTGTTGAGTTTTTTACCTGGTATATTTGCTAGTGTTTTTTTTTGCGATTCAGACCAAACAAAGTTTATCTAAACTTTTCACAAGTTTCACAATACTAGCGATCAACTGTATGCATTTAAGAAGTGTCAACACTGCACAAGAATCGTGACTGTTTCTTAAGTATTTTTAGATGTTCTTTTCGTCAATGTTATGCTTATTATTTGTCCGGAGCATATCTTATGTATTTATATCTTGAAGGGAAATGCAGTTCACAAAAGCAATACATCTTTTCTTCCTAATTGAACAGTTTTTTTACTTAAAACAATATCTCCGGGGTGTATCTAGAAAATTAAAAGAGATGTCAACATAAAACTTCTTAGGTAGGAAGCTCGCATTTAGGGAAATTGTTCTGCACAAGAAACGTTATTACCCTTTGTTGATTTCATACTCATTAAGTTAGTAGTAGTGAGTAGTTAGACTGAACTGTTTTTGACACATTAAAGATATCGCCTGTTCAGTGCAACACTGTCCCAACTCAATTATTTAAAAGTGTTTAGGAAGAAGAAAAATCTGTGGTTTAATGTTGCTTCTTTAGATATGCCATATGTCATTTTCTTAAAATAATGTAATTTTGAAATACTTTATTAAATATATCTTAACTACAACATATGATGAATTGTACAAGAGATTTTATACATTGCTGAATTTAGAACAGTTTTCCCACTAAAACAGTGTTTATATGCTTTTGTATTTGGTGGAACTCTTTTCTAACTCAAGTTAGAACAATATTCCACCGAAGAATTGTTGTTGATTGCTTATATTAAATGTGTGCAACACTGATCAAAGTGAATTTATGATAACTTGTTTAGTAAAGGTTGTTTAAAATAATAATTATTTAAGACATAAACCTTTTATGAACACTTTATTAAATGTCTGGTACACAAAACTCAACATAATATATTTACACTTTGTTTGTTAATCATGCGAAATGTTTTTCATATTATTTAGTATTAATATATTAACATTTAAATATCATAATGAATATTAATATATTATATACATATACATATATATATATATATATTCAAAGTATTAAACGCATGTAGTAGTTAATTTCATTGAGCACTGTCAAATCATATTCTATACTTAAGGAAGCTATTGACAAAAAACTATGAATAACATACCTTTACATACAAAATGAAAGGCATTCAATACAATGAACTATATTGATATAACCTGATATATGATTAATATATATATACCTAATGTACAGTAATGTTGTTTTATCTAAATTTGTATACAAGTTAAATAATAGAAAAGGGCACTGATTTAACACATTAACCTTATTCAGACCTTTATGAATGATTATATTGAAATACATAACCGTCTAACAATTGTATAATGTTCGTTGCATAAACAAACTTTAATTACATAACTATTGTTACATAACTTTTAAGTCTTTTGCATCAACTGTTAACTGCGGCGTTGTGTAAATAGTAATGTTTCTGATTGCGTTTTCAATGGCAGCATGAATTGAATCAATTTCAGTAAAAGTGTGGCCCTTTTCTAAGTAAGTGTGAGTTATGCTGTTTAGGCTATATTTATGTAAACAAAACCATGACATGGACAGGTAAAATTTGTTATTATTCTGCCCAAGGCAATTGTCACTTTAACAAACAAAATATTTTACATCTTCACTATTTTTCTGCTCTATGAACAACTTTACACGTGAAGCTATTTCATAACCACTACGCTTTGCAATAGTCTCATTCCAACCATAACAATAACCGTTTGAGTTACCCATATCATACAATGTAAAATTATGTGAATTTTATCTTCTTTTATAGAAGCGACAAGACTCAAAACTATGTGGTGTTTGCAAAATGTGCTCAAGGTCAAAACTTGCAAAACACATTGCCTTTACTTTGTCGTTAATTCTTTCCGCTTTTACTAACTCTTTGTTTTCTAAATGACGTTTAAAAGTAATTTCCATTGCACTCTTGTCATGCTCAGTTGCATTTTAAAAAGATACACACAAGTCACATTGATCTTTTAAAGGCTTGTAAATGGACAGATTGTATTGTTCATCAAAGATTTTCCTATATATGAAAATTTAAGCAGGACTGTGGTTATTTTTTTCACAGAAGATTACACACAAATGATAAATTTTGACAACATTTAGGACATATGCTAGGTATTCTTTTTTGATTCCTTTCTACGATAATGACTTTCCATTCTTGAAAAAGACTCAATATGTCGTTTAACCATTTTCTCCTGCAATTCAGACGTCTTATTGGGTCTTACATGGTGCTTACCTCTGCTGTCATCTGCACACATTCCTAAATTTGTTTGCTTAGCATGAGCGGTAGATACAATTCTTGAAGATAAGACCCCACAACATCCCTATCCTCATAAAGATCAGACCACACACCCTTTTCATTCTCATGCAGATAAGATCCCACTACCTCTCTAATATCGTGTAGGTCAGACTCGAAACATTCTCTATCTTTATGTTAATCAGACCCAGCACTTTCTCTCAAAACATACGAGTCAAACCCCAAACTCTTGTCAACTATATGTGAGTCAGGCCTCGCATAATGTTTAACTACATCTGGGTCGGCCCCTTTAGATAAATGATAACCTATGTCCAGTGTCTCATGAATGTCTGGTTCTTTTTTCAATGTAAATACTCATGCATTGTTTCTCCGTGTCAGTATTCAATACCTCTTCATCAAAAGAGATACTGCCATTGTGTGAGGACACTTTACAATTGTTCTCTACTGATAAATGTAAAGTAATGGTGTTACAGTTAATATCTTTACATGCAATACCTACTTCATCATGAATGTCACTCATAGTTAAATCATTTGTATAATATAGTTCTTTTAACACATCTTCAATCGTGTAACTGTCAATGTTACACTTCTGCTGTCTGAAAAACAAATATTACCATCACCATCGTTCCATGATTCTTGGGCTATGAAAAGTCTACAGGCAAGATCCCCTTCGCTTTGGGAACTGAATCCAGAGAACTCTGATTCTGTATCAGTGCTTTCATCATCATGCGTCATCATCAAGTTTAGCATCTGAATGTACTCCCTGTCACTAGCAACGATTATCTGCACAGCCTCAACTCAAATGGAATGTCCTTGCACTACACATGAAAAATAGAGACTACAAGGTTGTTAATGAACCTGCACAGACGTATACAGTCATTGTCGCAAACCCATCGGGCCTACACATCCCTGTCTCAGATCGTGATTGTTGGTCGAAATAGTCAAATTGATCTTTGTGCATAACTTTAGCACAAGTGTATGCTGGTGGCTCAAACCCCATTGTAAAATGAAGAATTTATCGCTCAAGCATGGTGTAAAAACATCATCAAGGCATTAAAATGGCTTTCCCGTGTATTTTTTTATGTATAGTGCCACTGAAGGGAGTATCTTTAGCGATGGAAATGGAGCCAAAAGAAGAAGGTATTTCCTCCACATTAATGTTATTATTTTTTGTTTTGGAACTTATGTCAGTGTACAAGTTATCCCCATAAAAAAATAATGTTATTCATCACGATTTTGTCCCAGAATGGTGGTGGCTGTCGGTAGCTGGTGAGAATTGCTGATTATTAAAACATTTACTCACCAAAAAGGAGAATCTCAATTATATAAATACATTGTAGTAGTCTGGTAAAGATCAAAGTAATGGCGGAAATATTTTGTTTAAAGCAACTGACCAAACATAAGATGGTAAGAATTATTTCATGATATCATACAATAATGACATCATACTTTTACTATGATGTCATTATTTCTTCCAGTGAGGTCATAGATTTAAACAAACCTAGGACAGTGATGCACTTAAAATAAAAGTGATCATGATCATTTTAATTTGCGCAACAATGTTCAAACTTAAGTTGGAACAGTGTTGCACTGAATTAAACATATCAAGTGAGATAGAGCTAAATGCCAACTGGCCCTTTTGACCCTTATTTTTAGAAATATGTTGAAATATTTTTTATGTGTATCTATTGAAACCAGTGACACAAATGCAAAAAATGCAAAAAATGTCATTTTTGTAAAAAAGAGGATTAGAACAGTATTGCGCTGAACAGGCGATATGCTACACACCTTTTCCCATCACAATCATATTAATAAGCCAATTATTTAAAACCGAAACAGCAAATCCTTTTTGTAAGTGAGTTTTAATGGACAACTTTACAAGTACATGTGGTTGTTTGACATATATCTTTTTTAATCCGCGGTTGTAGTATATGTTACTAATGCCAAACATTCAAAGATTTTATACGACTTTGAAGTCCTGCATATACTAATTATTGAATTAAATCAATTATTGCAGATGGGGCAATGGTGTAACAAGTGACAAACACACATAGATTAATTTCAGAATAGTTAACATAATGGTTTCAATCAACTAGGTCAATGAAGCGATTATATGCAACGGTATAATAAGCGGTTACATACGTAAGTAGCAAAACCAAAGATGTCTCTTTGAATAAAACAAGTCATTCATCTCTACATTTACAATTTATCAAAACGTTTGCGGGAAAATGTACTTCATAAAGTGAATTGAAATCATTCTCCAAAATTTTCTGAAATATTCGAATAATAATGACCACCTTAAACCAATAATGTAAAATCTTTATTATTCGAGGGACATTAATTTTCGTTGATTTCGTGGGTTGACCGATCCACCGACGCAAATTCCTCTTTTTTTCTTAAATCAGAAATCTATAAATTTACGAGTCCACGACACAATCATTCTTTTAAACCACGTACCATCATTCCGACGAATACAGATTATGTTCCAGTATCTCAAAGGGGCGTGCATTAGTATTAAGTGGATTAAACAAAATGACAGTAATGACCAACGCGTGAATTGGAAGTTCATTACAACCTTATTAAATTTTAGTCTCATTTCTCTGTCCTATTTCTTGTTTATTTGATGTTGTACTTCGTTGAATGGAAAGTATTGTCAAAGTTGGAACGTTCGGGTTTACCAAAATAACAATATCGGGCATTTAGAGGATGGAGGGACGAGTGTACCGGTAAGTAAATTATCAAAAACGTTGGGTTTTGAAAAGGTGGCATTAACAAAAGTAGTGATCAACATCTTCAATAGGACTGGCGCATGGGTATGTTTGACTATCGCGTAAGTGATTAAAGCCCCATTAACACTCAAAATCAACGAATATTTCGTAAAATATTTTATAAAATAAAGTTTACTCATAAAAAAGCAGTGTTCCTTATAGCAATAGCCACAATTTCAACGCCTATAAGGAACACTGATGTTTTATAGGTTAACTTTATTTTATGAAATATTTTACGAAATATTCGTTGATTTTGAGCGTTAACGGGGCTTTAATGTACAGATCAGCAAGTTGCTGCAGTTGTTTCTTATTCTAGCTTGGTGTATCGGTTGGCAGCGGTCGCCACTCAAGAAATAAGAATGTACTATTGGGGTTGAAAATCTTTTTAAGGTGACGTTAAAGACCTGATAGACTGTCAATCGATATAATGCTTATATCGAGGTCATTCGATAGTTTAATAGAAACGCGGAGTTTTAATAAATTGCTAGTCTTCGCGAATTTGCCGATGGCCATTAAGTGAAACCTACTCTTTAAAAAAAATAAGTTTACCTGTGCTAGCCGACCGCATTAGATCTGTTACTAACCCAGCCGCGTCTAGTTGTATCTTATCAAGTACTCCTTTTTAATAGTAAGTGCAATTGTTCCAAACATTGGAAGTTTTGGTAATTAATTGTTGAGAGTTTCACGTTTCAATTTGTATTTTAACATCCTCATTGCGCCAACAATTTTAGTTGCGGAAGATGGAATATGTTGAATAGTTTGATTCCATGCATAATCTTCATTTTAAAGTTAGACAAATATGGTTTTAGCGACTGCACACACGTTAAAATATTTTATCAAATATTAAATTCGGACGATTTTGTGTTTTGATAAGGTATAAAATACCACATCAGTTTTAGAAGATTAAAAGTTAGCAATCCTTTGTTTCGCGCATATGTTGATTGGAAGCGATTGAGTGTTCTTTGGATCATGTTAATGTCGTTAGAAGCGACGGCTAATGAACACCAATCGCAAAAAAGTATGGTTTTGCTCAATAAATTGTCGGATATATCATTTATGTAAGTAAAAAAAAAGTTGTGGTCTTTGGTCGCGAATAGGAACAGCCAATAAACACCCTTTGATGTCTGTAATATAAATAACTCTTTGCCCAATAAATAAAATTACAACAATTCGAACTTTTTTAAGCTTAAATATGAGGCCCTTGTGTCAGACTCTGCCGAAGGCCCAACTGATTACACACTATATGACAAAGGTATATTTTCTTTCATCGAATGATTGATATATTTTGTTTTACATGGTAGACTGTGGAGTTATCATGTTAAAATCCTCCTCGATTGGTCTGTAAAAAAAACTAAAAATCTGTTGGTTTGCATGTAAGTAATAATACATATATTTAAACCAAAATGCACTCACATTCTTAACCTAAGCAATTGATTAATGAAATAAGTATATAGTATAACTTTCTTAGCTGGGAATGGCTTCTAATTGTGTTCCTTATATATCTATTTTATATACTTTTAAAAGTACGCATTACATGTTAACGGTTATGTTTGAAATGCACACAAATAGATGTATCTACTTTTTTGAAAATCGTTCTTTTTTGTAAAACAATTTATCTTGTACAAGAAATATAATAAAACTTGCATATATAACAAATAGAAATGATAGGTTAAATATACTCAAACCTTATACATATATACGTTCCACCTGAGCGAATGGTTGTCATTTGGCTGAGCAGAGTTATAACTATATATATATGTACATCCATGTCAAAAACATACTGCATTTTTTTCTCAATACGTCTTTATGCTTTATAAATGTTCTGAAGCTTGTCGGAAATTACTTTTGTTAACAATAATAGCACCGAAGGCGCCGAACTTGTTAAAGGATGGTATCATTCATACATACCCCCAAACAAAAAACAGTTTAAATAGAATACTTGTAAGTGTTTGTGCACTAATCAATAGTAGAGCCCCCGATAAAGATTATCAAGGGACAAATAACTTAACACAATTGGCATCTATATTGTACCCGTTATGGCATGATTTGCAGCAAGTTCAATATGTTTATAAAATCTAAATGAGAACCGCTTATAAAATCAATTCGTATGATGTCGCCTTAAATTGAAAGGAAACGAAAACTTTATAATTATTTTGAACGCTTTCAGCGTAGATTGAGGGTGTTCTGCCTGTTCCAGTAGGCCCGGTGAGAGCCACCCTTGGTGTTGCTGAAAAGATGGCCTTTACCAAGCCCTCTTGATGACTATGTCCCCAAAAATGGAATTTTCGCCAGCTTATGAGAAGCCTCTATTAACAAAACATTTGGGCTAAGTTTAATGAGATTCCATAAATAATTAAGGGGAAAAGTAGCAGACACAAAAATGTACATAGAAACGAAGTCCCTTAAATGTAATCTTTAGTTGTGACCTGTCCCTGGACGTTGCATTAAAACCCTAAGGGTATAGGAGACAAAAGCGGACACCACAATCGAGGCTCAAACGTTTGACCTTCAAATGTGACCTGGTCATGTATCCGGTAATACTAACTGTACCTCTTGCACATCTTCTCAACGACATAAAGGTTTGTTTTAAAACCTATTGGTATTTGAAATACGGAGCAAAGGCAAACATGAAGGCTTAATCTTTTGACCTTTACATATGGATACTCAACTTGTTTACCTTCAGAAGAGACATTGATCTTGAAACGGCGTTGGTGACTCATGCATTTTACACATCGTCTAAATTAAATAAATATGGAAATAAAGATTCATAAAAATCGGTCGAACAGTATAAGAGATATGGAGCGGACACAAAATGTTGTAACTTTTGACATTTAAGTGTGACCTTTAAGCAAGTGTGACTCACGTCTTGCCTTTGTACATCGTCTTTAAAGCCTAAAATTGTAGCCAACTAACATGGACATCATTCAAATTGTATAAAAGATATTGAGCGAAATCACAAAAAAGATGCTCAAACTTTTGACCTTGACCCTGAGCCGGCGTGACATACTTTTGGCATCTGAACATCGTCTTAATAAGTCAAGTTCCGTAAATTGGATTGATGTAGTAGATGAAAACTGACCGTAAATAATGCGTTTAATAGTTGGCTTAGGGAACAACGTTTTAATAGGATTGATATTAAGCGCTTTCAGTCCTTGATCAGAAATTATTTCACAATTTAAGACATACCTAACTGTATAATGAAAAACAGTACATGATAACTTACAATTGTATACGGTTTCTAATTGGATGTTTATTTTAAAATACTTTATGTCAAACTCGATAGTTATCTAAATACTACGACTTTGATTATGTCGGGGAAGTTTCCTTAAGTCCATATGTATGACAATATATTTGTAATCGATATTAACTGTTATGGGGATCTGTTTAAGTTGTTTAACCATATCAGCTTCAAACAGCATNTTTTTTTTTTCAGTTCAACCTTCCCATGACCCAATGTTTTGAAAGATTAAATAATAGAATTTTGCTAAGTTTGGCATATACAATGAATTTATATTTACCTCTTCATGTATATTTGCGAGACAAAAGTATGACCTGTTGCTAATCAGCTATGAACGTTCTGAAGCTACCAATGTTTGGTTTTTAGTTCATGTACAATGCCAGAGAAGTACAACATTCCTTATTTTGTTTGGTCTGAGTCGCAGTAGCGACACGTTCAAATATGCCAGGTAAAAAACACAACAACATACGTTTAATTAAAAAAAAAATATATATATATATTTTAGACGATAACAGGCCTGCAAAGCAGATTAAACTGTGTGCAATCTAGACTGTAACAAAAAAGTAGAATAATCTAGAATAATCTGAAATCTTCACTACAGCTATAATAGTATACTTACTGTTTGCATAAGGTGGAACACGTTTACTTTAACAATAAAATAATCGTCAGAAATGTAACTTTAACGCTCTGTAATACTTCGATTGTATTGTTTAATGAACTATTAGCTACAGTTATTAACACAGACATAACATATTATAGCAATGCAAAAACTTTTAATACAGATAGTATTCATTAATTATCATCACAGATTTTCCACCGTTTGTAAAAGAACGCTCCGATGGCTTAGAAACTTTTGAAATTCTATTCAAATTCAATTAATTGTTAAAATGACGCGATGTATAAAACTTAACTATTCATTCTCAACAAAATCTATATTAATCGACATTGAGTTTCCTGAACGAGGCAACAGGTGCGTCATTCTGTTTGAGAAGGTCAAGGTCGACGCCATATTTGTCGCTGGAGAGATCTTTGATGTACGCGCAGAACTCCGGGGACTGCAGGTCGGACAACATGTCCTCTGAAAAATACGGTAATTTTCAATTTAACATTCTTAGAATTATTAAATGTTAATTCATGGAATTTAACTTGTTTTGCTGCGCTGCACAAAAATGTATGGTTCAATTTGTTATTAGTTTTACGAACGATATAACCGCCCAGTAACAAAACAATTAGTTCTATTCACTATTCAGTTCACTTCTCTTAAATTATCACATGTATGCATCGACAAACAATTCAATTACCACACCGATACCGTCACACACAATGAAACCCTTTTAAAAAAAGGACTCCTTTGGATCTTATATGGGCCCCGCATGCACAACACCTGCCTTAATGACATTGGTTAGATATTGTATAAGAGTAGTACCAATGATTTGCTGACAACTTCCTGCCGACGGACCGTCGTAGTCGTCGGGGAGATATTCCGTCGGCAGACACTCCATACCCAACTCGTCGTATAATTTGGTCATATTTCGACCGTGAAAATACATCTGCAATAAATATATAACGTCCCCTTACTGCATGAAGTAAGTAATGAATGCGTTTTCATTGAGATATTTCTCCTATGATAGGCAATTTTGTAAAGCACTTTAGGAGGCAAAATGGGAAATATGGTAAACTACAAAATGTTTAAACTTCAAACACACTGAGTCTTTTACAGAAGGTACAATACAATGGCATTGTATTATCTACATAAAAATGAGAGCAAAAAACATATAGCACATAATAATCTTTAACAATATCCGACGTAAGAATAAACATGTAAAGACAAGAGACATGAATGAATAAAATTAGACGATGTGAGCCCATGTTTAAGAATAGCTTCAAATAAAGAGAATAATATATGTAAGACAATATTTACAAAACAAGAGATATGTTTGTCAGAAACACAATGCCCCCCACCCCCGCTGCGCGGCTTTGAAATATAATTTCTATTTATCATTAGGTTTATCTACCTTTAAAGCTTGTAACTTCCATTGGATTTGTTTTTTGACCTTTGACCTTGAAGGATGACCTTGACCTTTCACCACTCAAAATGTGCAGCTCCATGAGATACACATGCATGCCAAATATCAAGTTGCTATCTTCATTATTGCAAAAGTTATGGCCAAGGTTAAAGTTTTCGAACGGACGCACAGACTGACAGACAGACAGACAGACGGACTGACAGTTTAACTGCTATATGCCGCCCTAACGGGGGCATAAAAACACATAAAAGACGAATGGCACAACATATGGGCAATCGAATTCCTACCCGATCCTTTGTCTTCTGCTTCAGTAAGGGGCTGACTAGCGACCAGACGGCATCGAAGAGCGCCATTTCATTGTACAGATGGACTCCCTTTATCCTCGCAGGCAACGAGTTCTACACACGAACATACAAGGGTGTATATGTATGCTTTGCAAGCTCGTCTTTCATAAGAATTATCCAAGTAGGCAAGTTGGTCACATGCATTAAATAAAAGACCGGCGGGTGTTGATAAGAATTTCTCTTCTGATAATATGTATGGAATTTTGTTATTCCTTTATATTACAACGAATAATAATAATAATACAACTTTAGAAAACTATAGAACAGTAGTATTTATCTTCGGTTATACTCCGAACGAGCGAAATATGTGTTACTTTATAATACTATTATTTTCTTTATATTTTACTATGTTGAAGAAATAAAATGTGTTTCGTCAACAATACGATAGATAATTCATGTTTCACTTAACAAGGAATGCATGGAATGTTTTTCAATTCCCCGTGCAATAGGAATTGGAAATTACTGTAAGTAATAAGCATATCACGTTAATATAATCAAAAACATATAATTTGTTTATTGAACAACAGATGGTAATATTAAATCTGCTTTCAATACTTGAGTCGTATCACATTCATAAATGAATTATACAGATCCCACTATTTCAACCGACACAAAATCAGTTTAAATTACATGTATGTAATATAAATGCGAAAATTTTGCCAAGTGCACACCTGATAATAATCCATAATCTTCTGGCCTTGCTCCTTTCCCATCAAGGTCATATAGTGGGCCATGGTGAGGTCTGTGTTGTCAATGACGACACTGAGGCCGTGCACTTGAACAGTTTCATCACTGTTTAAGTGGTCGCACATGAGACAAATGGCCCTTAAGATGTTATCATAACCCCAGAGCTTCTTAACCGTTTTCATGTCCAGAACACCTGTGAAAACAAACAGTTTCAAATCACTAATGAAACAAAGCTAATTTGTTAGCTTTGCCATGTCTAGAACACAAGAGGTACAAAGGCATTTTGTTAGATTTATCATGTTTAGCTCAGTAGAGAGGTCTAGCACACCTGTAAAACAAAGACATTTTGTTATCTTTGGCATGTCTATCTCACCAATGAAACAAAGGCATTTTGTAAGATGTGTCGTCTCTAGCTCATGAGTGGGACAAAACACTTTATTAGATTTGTCATGTATAGCACACCAGTGAAACAAAATCAGTTTGGTAGCTTTGTCATGTCTTGCACAGCAGTGAAATTTTGGCATATTATTCCCATTGTCATGTCTAGCACAACAGCAAAATAGAGGTAAATCAAATGCATGGTGAGAACGTTGTCATATTTAGCACACTAGGGAAGTAAAGTTATTCGTTCACTATGTCATGCCTAGCTCACCAATGAACGCATTGTGTTAGCGGTGTCACGTGTGGAACACCTTTGAAATATTGGTATTTTAAGAGCTCATCACGTCTTGCACACTGGTAAAACCATGGTATTTTGAAAGCTTTGTTATGTTTAGCTCACAAATTGAACATACGCAGTGTGTAAGCTTTTAACGTCAAGCAAAACTGTGATATACATAAAATGTGTTTTATTGTTCATTAAAAGTGAACTTTCAAAGAACACAACACATTTATGGCAAAACAATTAGAAAAAACATGAAGTTACATGTAGATAATATACATATTTACTCTAGAATAGACTTCGGGTAATGTATGACTCTGTTTTTGCCCATGATTAATATATTACAATCACAAAGCTACTTAAGATAAACAACGTTTTCATAACGAAGTTTTGGGAGCATTTGTTAATATTCACATCATATTTATTTACTATTTACCGGTACTCTTATTACCTTGACGTTCGATAAGCAAACGCCGACCGTGTTTGTCCTTGGCTCTGGGAATCAAGTAGAATCTGAAATTGACAATACTGATGATTATGAATTTGACTGTTGTGTAAAACTGCCTGTTAGAAAGCAAAGCTATTTTAACATATATGTTCACGTGTTTTAAGATAATGTTTTAGGTAAGCCTTCTTTAATTGGCATGGTTGATGGCTTGATGCTCTTTGGCAATGTGTTAGTAATTTCAATAACATGTTAAACCACGGGTCATCGTTATAAAATGCCGGAAGCTGTTTCACTAACTTTTCAATTACACCCAGTTTATATTGACACATCCATAAGTGATGTTTTTAATTTTAAGCAAACAATTACTTGAAAGCGAATAATTTAATGTGTGTTAAAATCTATCAAGACCCATACAATCATTTGACTTACAAACATTTTCTAATCGATTATACGATTAAGTTGTCTACATAATCTACCACGAAATGTTATAATTTTAATATGTCATATAAATATATATTTTCATAAATATTATATGACAAATCTCAGCTTAAGTTTTTACCCTGTTTTTATGATTTCCACCAGCGTTTTGTCATGGGGGTCCACATCACGGAACCAGGCGGGGGACTTTGTCTTCTGCGTCCAGTAGTTCTCTAAAATCTGCCGGGCAGCAAGTTGGCTGAATTTCCGGGCGCGCAGAAACCGTAGTAGAAACCCGAAATCTAGTTAAAAAATAAGTGTGACTTAACATTATCTCAAGCTGCGTATGACTAAAGTGCGTTTACACCGTATGAATAAGTTTCTAAGCATATGTTTATGAACTGACAGTAGAAGGTAGCATGTATTAAAACATGGCAAAAACTTAATAATGTCATATATGTGTTTCACAAATAAACTGCAACTAATTTAATTTTGTTAATAAAAAATATATTTTTTTAATTATAAATAATATATATTGATCCTCGCTTTCAAAAACATTATATGTTTTTTTATAATTGTTAATAAACTTTAATGTATATGTACTTATGGTGTGTTCTATATTTCACATGTCCAAATGTGTAATTGGCCATTCGCAATTTCTGTAAATGGAATCTTTAACAGCTTTCGTCGATAAAGCGAGCTATCAGAGACCTAAGAGACAGTTGGAGGCTATACCAGTGGGTGCTCGGAGCCATTTCTGTTGTAGAACCCACCCCCGAAGGCTCTGTACAGCTAACGCCCGATCCTTTTCGTTCAACTCATTCAACTCTTCCTTCGCCTTCTTCTTCCCAACGTCATCAAGGGCGCTTACAAATGTGACGTCATCTGGCCAAATTAAAAGCATCAAGATAAAGCAACTATTCAATTTTGCAAACAAAATACATTTTAGCATTTCTCATTGCATATTAAGGAATAGACTAAGTGAATCATAGTTTATTAAAAATGTAGAATTCAGTGGAAGATTTGTTTGCATGTTAATCATTGCTTCATTTGGCGCCGCATTTATTTATAAAATGAGATGTTTATATGTCACTAGTAGAATTTGTTTATTTTTTTATTAATGTATTTCTACAATTTTGGTCGTAGTAACGATTTGTTTAACCTTTATTAAAGCAAGTCAACTTTTGTAATGTGTATGTAATTGTGTTTTCTTTTTTATTCGTTCGTTTGCTTAAACAAAACTGATTAAAACTGTTGCTCCCGATCACGTTGAATCCAGTCGCGACAGTCAGATCGGTAACTATAATGATTGGAGGAAAGTTTAACAGGCCATACATGAAACAAAACCATGAAATTCATACCCTTCACGAGTAGCATTACTGTTATATTTTTTGTCCATAGTTTATTAACAGAAATGAAAAGGTTTCAGTTAGAAGTTTGATGCGTGGCTGCATTGGTTTCAGTTTGATGTTGACTGTAATTACTTTAATAATTTTTGATAATAGAAAATGACGCGATAATCGAATTGTTTGATTGGATTACCCTTTGCATGCTGGGAAATGTGTCGTCTGCTAAAATGTGGTCTGCTGAATTTCTTAAATTAGCATTTTCTTCACTACTATCAGAATAGCAAACAGTTTGGATCCTGATCAGACGCCACGTTTTGTGGCGTCTGATCTTGATCCAAACTGTTTGCAAAGGCCTTTAAAATTCGGTTCCAGCACTAAAAGGGTTAAATTGGTTATCTTCATTCGCGTGACATAAACTCGTAATGAATTATATAAGAAGATATTTGTTCGTTTCTACGCTCATTTGATTAATCCAACACTCGAGTATTTTTTATTTATTTATTAAGTGTCGATAAAATGTTTTTTTCCACGTACGGTACTTCTTTTCTTTGCAGACTTCCAAAAACTGTTTACCCAGTAGCTGGATTGAATAGAACATGTTTTGTTAAAGTCCATAAAACGCTTAAAAATAACGAGTATTTCATAAAATGTTTCATAAAATAAAGTGACCCCATAAATAATTAGTGTTCCGTATAGCAATAGCCAAAATTTCAATGCTAGATGTGGTCTGGTAACATAGATTTAACAAGATTCAACATGCTCTTTTTTATTTTGTTGTGGAACAATATATTTTATTTCAATTTCCCGCAACGATATCTATTCATACGACACACAAACACTAAATTGGTACATGAACATGTGTTGAATATATTGTACAACACAACAATTAAAAAGAGCATTTTGTATCTCGTTTAATCTATGTTACCAGAGCACATCTAGCGTTGAAACTTTGGCTATTGCTATAAGGTACACTGATTGTTTGAGGGGTAACTTTATTTTATGAAACCTTTCACGGAATATTCGTTGATTTTGAGCGTTATAGGGGCTTTAAAGTTTTCGCTCAGGTCTGTTTTTGAAGGTAAGATGGTCGAAATCCATTTCATATGTACACGTACAGCGTTTATTGAAATATTATACGAAATTCATTTCAGTATTCATACTTAACCCATTTATGCCTAGCGTCTAGAAAAAAAAGGCCTTGGCAAACAGCGTAGACCCTTATGAGACGCCGCATAATGCGGCGTCTCATCAGGGTTTGCGCTGTTTGCTTAAAGGAATTTCTGTAAGAAATATTCTAAATATAGAAATAAATATACTAGACATCCCTAATTTTGAAAATAAATTGATCCAATTTAGAAGGATGGGAGAGTCCACTAGGCATAAATGGGTTAATCCACGATGCTGGGTACATTTGACTGAGTTTTGCTGCCCCCCCCCCCTCCCTTAAAATAATGTAACAAGATTTCCATGGTGACAAAACAACCCGGGTTTATATATCAGTAACTCTGCATAGAATGCCTTTATTAGACGTAACACAGTCGAACAGTCACTTCAACTGCCTTAGTTTCATTCGCTTTTAACAAATTTCGTTGTTTTTCGGAACACATGCTCACTTAGAAACGCAACACGTGTTTTGCTGAGCAGCAGTTATCGCGCCTAATTTTGTTTTAACTTGTGTCGCAATAGAAACGTTAAATGGCAACCCTTTGATGCGGGAAGCGGACAGCGACAACGAGCGAGGCCTGGACTTGTAATGCGCATGGGGGGATTAGAGGGTTAGGGCTAACCCTAACCCTAACCCAGGGTTATCTCCCCTATACTAGGCCTCGCTCGTTGTAATTATCCGCTTCCTCTTTGATGCACCAGTGGCTTTCACGTACTTTATAGTGAGTCTATTTTTGTAAATAATATGCTGTGGTTATACAGGTCTATTTCTAAACTAATCAAGATTTCTCTTCGTCGTTAAACACATTCAATGTCGCTTAAAGATCATACGCCGTACTTTTTGTATTTGTTATTTTATTCAGTTAAAAGTTTAAAGGGTCTTGTTCACGTTTTGGTAAATTGAACACAAATGTTTCAGATAAGCACAGTTTCGTTTTAGTTATGATATTTGCTAGGAAACAGTAATACTGAATATTTACTAAGCTCTTAAATGTCCATTATATGCATCTTTTGACGATTTCAAAACCTGAAAAGTTTAAAGCGTTACAAACGCGGAAGGATTGCATAATTTGGAGAGTTCTGTTGTTATCATTATATTTTGTGACATAAGGATTGCTAGACTTTTACTCCAAAGTTCAGTGGTTCGAGACCCGGTGTGGATTACATGTGTGTTTCTTTCTTTAATTTTGCTTCTTGTTTTATACTGGAGCTTATTAGTTTCGATGTTTACATTTATCAATTTAAAGAATGTAATGGCAAACTTCGAAACATGCCAAAATCTGTGAACAAGTCCCTTTAACCTGAGACTGCTTACTCATACAGAAATAAACAATGTATGTATTGTATCAAGCAGGATATCAGTTGCATACTGAGCCAAACTGTGGAAAACAATTTGTGTCGTAGGTTTCAAGGTGACCAGGCGCTTTATCAAAATATTTGATGTTAAAGGGGCCGTCCAACAGATTTTGGCATGTATTGAAGCTTGTCATTAAATGCTTTAAATGCTTTTTATTGATAAATTTAAACATTTGAACTAAAAATCTCCAGTAAAAAAACAAGAATACAATTTTAAAAAAGGAAAAAAGTAACCCTCAACAGGGCTCGAACCACTGACCCCTGGATTCCTGGAGTCCTGGAGTAAAAAGCTACCCGCCTAGACCACTCGACCATCCACGCTCATGTTTGAAAAGAATGTTTTTTTAGCTATATAAGCAATCCTCGTAGTTTCCCAAAATATCGTTTCGCGTCGTGCGACGCTTTATCTGTTGGACAGTCCCTTTAACTTAAATATGTGTTCATTCGAATGCATGTACTGGACTGTGTACATATTTTAGTCAGTAAACCACATGCAAACAGTGTTCTTGTATTAAGTACATACTATGTGTAACTGGCTACATTTTGCATTTGGCTTTATCTACGGACTCATTTAGAGTTCATCAAATAAAAACAACTCTTTCATTTGCGAAAGTCACCGGAAATTAATGTGTTTCAAAGTTGTCATATATCAAATGTTTAATTTGTTTTAAACGTGCTACATGTACAATTAAGGTAGAAATGAACAAAACGCATTTTAATCATAAAATGCGGTAAGTTAACAAATCCACGTGGTTAAAATGTCACATCATGGTTCGAGAAAACTTGAATATCTAAGCGGAATTCCCGGATTACATTACATCATTAATACATAAATACATAAATACACAAATACATAAATACATAAATACATAAATACATAAATACATAAAAACATAAAAACATAAAAACATAAAAACATAACATAAATACATGAATACATGTATATGAATACATGAATACATACATGAATACATACATAAATACATGAATACATATATATATACATACATACATACATACATAAATACATACATACATACATACATACATACATACATACATACATACATACATACATACATACATACATACATACATACATACATACATACATACATACATACATACATACATACATACATACATACATACATACATACATACATACATACATACATACATACATACATACATACATACATACATACATACATACATACATACATACATACATACATACATACATACATACATACATACATACATACATACATACATACATACATACATACATACATACATACATACATACATACATACATACATACATACATACATACATACATACATACATACATACATACATACATACATACATACATACATACATACATACATACATACATACATACATACATACATACATACATACATACATACATACATACATACATACATACATACATACATACATACATACATACATACATACATACATACATACATACATACATACATACATACATACATACATACATACATACATACATACATACATACATACATACATACATACATACATACATACATACATACATACATACATACATACATACATACATACATACATACATACATACATACATACATACATACATACATACATACATACATACATACATACATACATACATACATACATACATACATACATACATACATACATACATACATACATACATACATACATACATACATACATACATACATACATACATACATACATACATACATACATACATACATACATACATACATACATACATACATACATACATACATACATACATACATACATACATACATACATACATACATACATACATACATACATACATACATACATACATACATACATACATACATACATACATACATACATACATACATACATACATACATACATACATACATACATACATACATACATACATACATACATACATACATACATACATACATACATACATACATACATACATACATACATACATACATACATACATACATACATACATACATACATACATACATACATACATACATACATACATACATACATACATACATACATACATACATACATACATACATACATACATACATACATACATACATACATACATACATACATACATACATACATACATACATACATACATACATACATACATACATACATACATACATACATACATACATACATACATACATACATACATACATACATACATACATACATACATACATACATACATACATACATACATACATACATACATACATACATACATACATACATACATACATACATACATACATACATACATACATACATACATACATACATACATACATACATACATACATACATACATACATACATACATACATACATACATACATACATACATACATACATACATACATACATACATACATACATACATACATACATACATACATACATACATACATACATACATACATACATACATACATACATACATACATACATACATACATACATACATACATACATACATACATACATACATACATACATACATACATACATACATACATACATACATACATACATACATACATACATACATACATACATACATACATACATACATACATACATACATACATACATACATACATACATACATACATACATACATACATACATACATACATACATACATACATACATACATACATACATACATACATACATACATACATACATACATACATACATACATACATACATACATACATACATACATACATACATACATACATACATACATACATACATACATACATACATACATACATACATACATACATACATACATACATACATACATACATACATACATACATACATACATACATACATACATACATACATACATACATACATACATACATACATACATACATACATACATACATACATACATACATACATACATACATACATACATACATACATACATACATACATACATACATACATACATACATACATACATACATACATACATACATACATACATACATACATACATACATACATACATACATACATACATACATACATACATACATACATACATACATACATACATACATACATACATACATACATACATACATACATACATACATACATACATACATACATACATACATACATACATACATACATACATACATACATACATACATACATACATACATACATACATACATACATACATACATACATACATACATACATACATACATACATACATACATACATACATACATACATACATACATACATACATACATACATACATACATACATACATACATACATACATACATACATACATACATACATACATACATACATACATACATACATACATACATACATACATACATACATACATACATACATACATACATACATACATACATACATACATACATACATACATACATACATACATACATACATACATACATACATACATACATACATACATACATACATACATACATACATACATACATACATACATACATACATACATACATACATACATACATACATACATACATACATACATACATACATACATACATACATACATACATACATACATACATACATACATACATACATACATACATACATACATACATACATACATACATACATACATACATACATACATACATACATACATACATACATACATACATACATACATACATACATACATACATACATACATACATACATACATACATACATACATACATACATACATACATACATACATACATACATACATACATACATACATACATACATACATACATACATACATACATACATACATACATACATACATACATACATACATACATACATACATACATACATACATACATACATACATACATACATACATACATACATACATACATACATACATACATACATACATACATACATACATACATACATACATACATACATACATACATACATACATACATACATACATACATACATACATACATACATACATACATACATACATACATACATACATACATACATACATACATACATACATACATACATACATACATACATACATACATACATACATACATACATACATACATACATACATACATACATACATACATACATACATACATACATACATACATACATACATACATACATACATACATACATACATACATACATACATACATACATACATACATACATACATACATACATACATACATACATACATACATACATACATACATACATACATACATACATACATACATACATACATACATACATACATACATACATACATACATACATACATACATACATACATACATACATACATACATACATACATACATACATACATACATACATACATACATACATACATACATACATACATACATACATACATACATACATACATACATACATACATACATACATACATACATACATACATACATACATACATACATACATACATACATACATACATACATACATACATACATACATACATACATACATACATACATACATACATACATACATACATACATACATACATACATACATACATACATACATACATACATACATACATACATACATACATACATACATACATACATACATACATACATACATACATACATACATACATACATACATACATACATACATACATACATACATACATACATACATACATACATACATACATACATACATACATACATACATACATACATACATACATACATACATACATACATACATACATACATACATACATACATACATACATACATACATACATACATACATACATACATACATACATACATACATACATACATACATACATACATACATACATACATACATACATACATACATACATACATACATACATACATACATACATACATACATACATACATACATACATACATACATACATACATACATACATACATACATACATACATACATACATACATACATACATACATACATACATACATACATACATACATACATACATACATACATACATACATACATACATACATACATACATACATACATACATACATACATACATACATACATACATACATACATACATACATACATACATACATACATACATACATACATACATACATACATACATACATACATACATACATACATACATACATACATACATACATACATACATACATACATACATACATACATACATACATACATACATANTATATATATATATATATATATATATATATATATATATATATTAATACAAGAATGTTGTTTATTTGAGAAATTTCTTGTTAGTCAGGCGTTCTTTTATTGATGTTTATTCATTTGTTAGACATAGTTTTCATTGTTTATCGTTATCGCATTGTCATATATCAGTTCAACCTATTGTTTGCGGGGCATGTAAGTATTTATTTTCTGAGATATGTAACCCCCCGTTCTCACAGAGCTGCGACTTTACGACGATCATCCCGATCAAGCCACGATCTGAAAAAGGTTTGGATCGGGGAGGATCGAGGCCGATCGGAGTCTAAATCGAGCAATTTTGCAAATTATGGTCTTCATTTCGACTTTTTTTCTTTTTCTTCTTGTTTCTTGTTGGCCACGATCCCGCTACGCTTGTTTTGAGCATGTTCAAAATAAGCGTGGCCAGACCGTAGAGCTCTCCGATCATGAAGACTCTACCGCGATCATACTGCGCTTATGCGATTTGTCACGATCGGCCACGTTTTCGGCCACGCTTTGATCATAGTAGAAGCGGCGTCTATGGTAAAGGTAAAGGTAAAGGTAAAGGTCTTTTTTATTATAGTGTCACCCCTATTGAAAGGGCCAGCCAATCTGACTTATGAGACACTTTTTGCGTGTATACTATGTACCTCCTAACTCCTATCACTATGCCAGGCGCCTGGCCGATAGAAGTCGGTAACCATTCATGTTAAACGCTCGCGGCTCACGAGCCGGCCATAACGGAACAAGTCCCATGACAAACATCCATCTTTCGACAAACGCTCCCTATGGGGCTCCAACCTTCGACCTCCCGATCCCGAGGCGGACGCCTTATCCACTAGGCCACGGCGATCGGTTATGTGTGTGAACTGGGGGTAAACAACTTGTCAATGTTATTTACTTCACTAACGGATCAATGCAGTTGAACCAGGATGAATGATAGATGTGGTGAAACGCAAATGGATATATCTGAAAGTAAGTTTCATGTTGTTTTTTTTGTGTCATCTATTATTTAAACAAAATAAGTTCTATTTTTCATATTCCAATCATGTGTAAAACATGTCAATCCCATGTAACTTTCATTAGTCTTAATAATTTAAATTTGTTTCTAAGATTTAAAAAAATTATGTTAACAATTGATACAAATAATTGTAATCATTAGTTAAAACTTAACGTAATCGTTATTAGAGCGCTGCAAAGGCAAAAGACAGGAAATTCAAAAGTCATGACAAACTGGTGATGGAGGACTGGAAGAGAGGTGGAACTCAATGGTGATGTGACAACGTTTAACAATTAATTAAATTCGACACAATTATTCAAATATTAAAATAATGGAATAGTTCAAATGTATAAAAAAAAACTTATTTGCAATGATTTTTTTTATTCGTTCATCTAAATAAAATAAGCTGAATTGGAAATTACTTTAGAATAACTTTTTAAGATATAGGCCTTTTTTGTCTTTCCACCTCTTACTACATCACAAATCAATTTTAGATCTAACTTTATATCTTTTGTGAACGGTACTTTTCATGGCAGTTTTGTAAATTTCAGATGCTGACTGTCATACCTGTAGTAGTAACAGTGAAACCCCAATTGCATTGAGGACGCTTACTTTTTCAGAGGTCATTGTCGTTTTGTAGCATGATTGCCATTCATATATCGTAGGTTTGAAAATCTGCTGCGTATTGTGAAAATCGCAAAAACAAAGGCCCGGGAAGTAATTTGACAGCTTATCTTGGCTTACGTGAATTATACTATAAAGTGAAATGCTAAAATAAAATTTGTCACCGATAATCTTTTAAATAAAGAAGTGAATTTTGTGTTTGTATTGAGATTCGCTTATGAGTCTTCTTTCATTTAGATTGCGTAACAATGTATCTGTGTCTTTAATTCAACGATTCACAGGCAAAACACCTAAACATGAATAATCTAATTACTTTACACTTGTTAATTAAAATTTTATCAAAACTATGAAATCAATAAAAACTTACGATAGACAAAGAAAAATAGAGTTAAAATTCTTTCCTTAGGTTACTCACTTTGGTGTTCAAAACAATAGTGCCAAACGCAATTTGATGTTTAGCACCAAAGTTATGTGGATACGAACATGCGGTGCAACAGAGCTGTATATCTCCTAAAGTTGTAAACTAACCATTCGTATTTACTAAGATTGTAAGTGTCCTAAGAATAGCATTAGCCCTACCTTCTTTAAACTCGTTTGTGTAAAATTTTGTTTAAAAAAAAACTTAGTATACCCTTATATCTCCTATTTGAAATGAATATTACACATTATTACATATTCTGTATATGGAATATTGAACATCGATATTTACTTACTACTCATTTGAAGATTAACACAACAATTATTTAAATCATGCTTCGAGAACAAACACAATGTGCAAACAAATTAATACAGTTTTGCCATTTTAAACAGCAGATTCTTAAAAAGCAAGTTACCGTCGAAAACCGATTAACTTCAATCTTTCAGTATAATTTAAATGATAAAATGCTTTTCAGTTTCACATAGTCAGAAAGTATAAAACCCAACAGAAAAAAACACAAGTTTGGGGCAAAATAAGAGACGTTGAAGAAGAAGCTGGAAATAATTTATCTAAACGCTTAACAATCTCTTGTCAACATCAGCATAATACCAGGAGCAAAGTTACTTATACTATATTTTATTACTATATTTTGTCCAATGCTATGCAGTCATGTAACGTTACTGACAAAATGTGAAAGCAACTGATCTAATATATAAATAATACGCGGTCAGCATTTGACCTGGCATTGTCAATGAAAAACAAGTGTTATGTACGAATTTAGATAAAGTGAGCACCACAGGCTTCGAAATATGTTGACTTCGTGCATGATCTAAATTAATGTTATATAGCATAAAATATTCTTTTGTATGATCAGGTGAAAATTTTAATGTATATACATATATGTACCATATCAATAAAACAATAGCAAAATAATCCTTGTAACGTTATATTACGATATAAATTCTACACATTTTTAGAACTTAATAGTATATTCCACGAATGAAAGTTAAATTAATTAAACTACTAACATTAATATAACTGCGTAAATCTTACCTCAAGTTTAAATGCAATCACAATTTAACATTCTTCAGCTATGAACCTAAACTTAAGCGTACAGTAGCATAGCACATCCTATGTACTGATAATTAACGAACAAAGATATATCCGATTGGGCGGATTGTCAAATCGTCATTACAAAGTCATTTGCCTCATTCTAATAAGACAGAGAGACAAAACACAATATGTTACTTATAAGATCTTTGTTTTGTCTTCTTGTCGATACACACTTTAATGTGTTAATGTTTTATTCTAACACTGATAACGCTGATGGCGTTATGAGATTTGATACAATACACATTATTCCGTAGTCCATAAGATGGCGTTATGAGATTTGATACAATACACATTATTCCGTAGTCCATAAGAATTCATATCTGTATTTAACGGATTGCAACAGGTCAGATAAAAACAGTTGATTGTATAGAATAGGTTTCAAATGATAAATACGTTGATACCATTCTTTTGTGGTACAAAACAATAATCGGTTTTAATATATTATCAGTAATGCCACTGTATACTTGAGATGTCTGCTTTTTAATTACACGTAACTAAGTTTAGCAGCCATCGATCAGCCATCGATCAGCCATCGATCAGTCTTTCATCGTGTATACATATTCTTTTTTATCTAAATATCTAGATGATCTGTAAACTGTTTTAACCCCCATTTGGTACATCTGATGTACTGATAAATATATTGTATTGGTCTTAAGTGAACATATATGACGTCGCGCTCAGTACTGGCGTAAAGTAGTTAAACGCGGGGAGGTACTGGCGTAAAGTAGGTAAACGCGGGGAGGTTATTATGAAATCTCCCACAGTATGCACATTTTTTAGACAAATCCATAATTTTTACATCGATGGAAAGCGTTAAAACAAACCTAATTAAAAATGTTATTATATAATGCGAATAAAAGAAACTGTCGGGTTAATAAAGAGATGTTTTTTTTAGAAATGACGCAGAAAAAACTGCGTGTAAGGCGTAATAAATATCTACAACGAAATGATTTCAAAACGAAACAGCGTCCGTCTGAATAACGTTTTTGACCGGGAAAAAAGGCGTTACTGACGTAACGTCATTTCCCTTTAAGCCCAAGTCTCACTATTGCCGGTAGAGCCCCTGTCCATCCCGGTTTGCTAACGCTGGTCGACCGGCGAGAACCGGGATGATTCGTTGAATATTTTTTTGACGCGGTCACACTAATTCCCGGTGCCGCCCCGGTTGAAGCCGGTCAACAACCCGGCAGAGTCACGGTCAAACCCGGACTAGCTACGGTTTATCCCGGTGTAGTCCCGGCAGAGCCCCGGTTGTCGCCGGTAATGCCCAGGTGGAGTCCCGGTGAAAGCCGGAAGCGTCCCGGCAGAGCCCCGGTATACCGTAACTCCACCGTCACTCACCGGGACTATACCGGCATCAGACACCGGCAGAGCTACGGCAACCCGCCGGTTTAACCCCGGTCGTCGCCGGTAATGCCCAGGCGGTGTCCCGTTAAAATTCCGGAGGCGTCCCGGCAGAGCGCCGATTTAACGATGTACCGTAGCTATGCCGGGACTTACCCGCATTCACCGGGGCTCCACCGAGGTAACACCGGCGACAACCGGGGCGTTGGTGGAGCTACGGTGCCGTCCCGGTTGTTGCCGGTGCCGTCCCGGTTGTTGCCGTTGCCACGCCGGTCGTTGCCGGTCCTTCCCGTTGACTCCCGGTTCATCCCGGAGGTATTTAACATTTTAATACTTTGCCGGTGGAGCCCCGGTTGTTCCCGGTCGTCCCCGGTTCATGCCGGTCATCCCCGGTGGAGCCCCAGTTCATCCCGGTAGAGCCCCGGTTCACCCCGGTAGATCCCGGATCACGCACCGGGGCTCCACCGGAATCATAGTGAGACTGGGCCTTTAACGTGATATAAAAAAACAACGGTAACGGAGAAAGAAATTGTTGTGGAAGGCGCATGTTTCAAATAAGAAAAAAGGTAAGATTTGTTGTTTTATATTTTATTGGTATATTAAAAGTATGTTCAAGCGATTAAGTTATTTGCTGATTAATCATATTTCATATGTTTTAAAAGTTCTTGAACAGCTGAAACCGATGATATGGTTCCTTTGTTAATTGAACGTACGTAAATTATGTTATTATTTCTTTGAACATGTCTAGCCGTCATGTAATGGACGTTCAAAGATGAAAAACTTTTTCCGGGTACAAAATTCAGGCATATATATCCATTTTAAAGGAATTAATGATTCAAAATTAATAAGCAGTGGTGAAAAGTTCTTTTTTCAATGGAAATATCTATATGTGATGTATAAGGTAATTAATTATTTGTTGATAGTTGACCGTCGAAAATGTCTAGCCACCGTGTAATGCTTGCATTTTTTGACGTTTGAGACCCTGACGTTAAAAATGAATTGCGTGTTTTTTTCTATACAATGCCCTTTTAAAGTCATCGCGTAAGATTAAAGGAATTATATTTTATAAGATGTAAAAGTACACGAAAAACTGAAATAAATGTATGGGTGTATCATTTAATAGGTAAAAGAAACATCTTGCCGATTAAAAAATTTCAAAATGAAATGCTTAATTGGCGACTTGCATTATACAATAAACACATTAATATGTAAAATTGTTTGAACACTTTACTATATTTTTGGTTTGTTAGTAGTTTCCTATATGGAGTTAATGAGCAATATTTTTAAATACTCACATTTGAATAGCCTTAACCTCCCCTTAATCTCCCGAGCCATTAGTGTACTACAAAATTTGAAATGAATTGCGCGATTCTGTCGGGTATTGAACCCGCGTCCCCGTGCAAACTTTAAACAACTGAACCATCGCGGTCGATTACTAAACAAATTATTATATGTATGCAGTTTGTATGTTTCAGATGCAGTTTTAATCAAACGAAGGAAAAGCCGAGTACTATAAACAAAAAAGAAAAAAAGAAAGAGAAAGAAAATTGAAACATTACCGAAACAATAATGATTAAATTATCTCGTCAAAACGGGAAAACAGATTAGGCACCCCTATTCCCGCAACAAGAGCCCGGTCAGACAGTTTGAAGCCATCATTGAATGTTTTGCGTGTACAAAAACACAGACAAAAGAAAAACGCCAAGATAGAAAAGAACAGACAGTACGCATCAAAATACAGAGAAAGAAAGTCTGATACCAACCATTGTAACCTTCCATTGACAATGTATACTCTTTTGTTGCGGGAGTTAGCATTATGCATGCGTGGTGAGTTGATATAAATATACTGTTTCTTGTGTTTATATGTGCAGATGTGAAATTTCAAATTATGTAACTGTCTAGAACTTTGTCGGTCCCTGTAATGTACATGCATTATTAAGTGGTGTGCATTATTTCTATTATGTTATGTCATGTCTTTCTTATAATTATGTTGATTTTAATAAGCAACTAAATGCTGTATCAGTATGTAGCCTCGTGTAGTTCTTCACAGAACAGACATTCTATTTGTATTACTTTTATATGATACTTTTATTTGTAAATTGTTATATTAACTTTGTAAATTTGTACGAGACTGCAATAAATGTTATAAACATCATATGACGTTAAGATAAGTTGTTGTATTCAGTGCGTCCAGACCACCGTTACTAATCAAGACAGTGCAGATAATCAAGATAATTATATGATCTCATTGCAGAGTGTTTGCCTCGAATAGTTGTTACAAACATTACACTTTCATTTATAAAATCCCTTTAATAACTTAAGACAATAAAGTCAATTAAACAGTAATTGTAAATAGATAAAGGATGTTTCAGTTTAATCAGAAATCTAGTTGTCCTGCAACATGTCTCCAAAACAATATTTATCTCGACGAAAAGATAAATCAATTCTGCGTGTTTTGATATGTAAACTTTAACATTCGGAAGAATAACTGACACATAACACAAAAAGAATCAAGAGTCAACGGCTAAAATTACACCTTAACGACAGCATTCATTTCCCGTATTTTTTGACGTAACGTAACTTGACGCCAGTACTGAGCGCGACGTCACATACATAATTAAGAAAATAAACCCAATATAAATAACAATGAATAATAATAACGTTGATGTGTTTGACGTTTTAATAAGATAAACACATGATTATTACTGCTTTTGTTTACATGCCTCGCTCGACATAGCCATTTAATCCACATGTTCAGTCGGACTAGTGCTTTAAAATTGTACTCGACCTGACGAAAAAGTTACTTGTTCTGAAGTTAAAATGCAAAAACATGTACTATGTCAATTTTCAGTTTTTTACAACAAACTTATAGAATCATAGCGCGACTAGAAGAGATTTTTTATCCATCAATCTTTCAGTAAAGTTAAAATAAACAAATTTTGCAAAAAGACTGATCTTGTAAACTTTCAGTTAACTGTATTATAAATAACNATTGATTAGAGTTCACAGATTCGGGGAATAGCCATACATCGTTAAAACCGGTTTAAAAGCTCATTATTGTGCTTAACAAATAAATTCATTTATAAACAAACACATTTGACAGGAACTTTGGAATGATTGTCTATTGTAAACAATGTATACAACAAATCTAACTTAAATAAACCAAAAGCGATTATTTCCCTGAAAAAAATGTAAGTTAAATAACCTTAACAATGTTGTGAAGTCAATTACTCTTTTACTCCATTGAACGCAGCTCATTATCATGTATTTCTGAATACTCCGCGCTATATCGTTTTAATTTTAACATCAAGTATGTAAGTAAAAACCAACTAAAATTAATGGATTTTCGCTAGCCTATTAGAGAAGAAAAACCTTTATTGTTGTCTTTTATCCCATCGGACTAGCAGACTAGATCTTTTTTACTTGTCCGGACCTATATTTTGGTTTTCCCGGGCAATCAGACTATCGTTGATGTCGAGCACTTTGAAGTATCGCTTCTCTAGATGTATCTGCAGCTAGTGATGTTTTAATTAATAAATGTAAAGGTAATTGATTGTTTTACAAAATCATCCAATCTGTGGTGAAAATTCTTTATCACGTAATGTTATTTATAAGCACAATTAGCATATCGGTGGAGAAGGTACAAATACATACGATACTGTTACACAAAATTGCAACATGTCAATGTTTCCGACCCACTTGTAGGAGACATTAAACGGCCCCAAAACTCAACTGGCCACATGGTCTGTTAAATTCGTTATTATAACTGACCCATATTCCAATTTATTTGCCATTTAATTTGAAATTAGTACTTGACCTGAATATTTTAGTAAAATACCTACAGTATATTAATACCCATTTAGCAAATAATATTTGAAAAAATCACTGAGGTTGCTAATATTACCAGTCTAGAATTTCTATAATATTGAACCTTCTGCAGTTTTATTGGCTTTGTTTCAGGGCAGAAAGACTTTAGAAGAAACTGCAAGAATATTAAATATAACAGTTGTAGGGTTGGTCTAGGAATGTCCACAAAGAAACAAATTTGATGTTTTATTTCAAAATGTGTTCTAATTCTACAGATAAGGAGAAGTTGCATACAAACTTTAACCAGACTTTTCTGGACACAAAAGGGGGTAGTTCTGCTGAATACTGCAGCAAACTCTATACTTACCCACTTCGACCACCCCGGTCTCCTTTGAAACGATCCCAGACCAGAAGACGACGACTTAAGGGGGTGGAGGAGGCAGAGCGACGTCTGAAGGCGGGCAAATCTTCAGCAATAGACAACTTCCCTTCCAATCTGATTAATCACGGAGGAAAGGATATGACCACAGCCATGACGGCTTCATGCCAGACAATCTGGGAGAAGAAGAAGTGGTCCAAGGAGTGGACCTAGACTCTTGTCATCCCCCTACCGCAAAAGGGCAACCTCACGTTGTGCGAGGACAACCGCTCCATCAGCCATCCCAGCAAAGGCATACAACGCACCATCCTCTACCGATGGAACAGGAAAGCCGAGGAACGGTCGACGGAAGAGCAGGCTGGATTCAAAGCTGGGCGGTTAAGTGTCGAACTTTTAACCTTTTTAATTGACTAAATGTTTTACTTTTCTTTTCAAATGTCCGCGTGTACAAAAAAACTTAAAACATGATATATTAGTATAAAAAAACATTCCAAATTTAATTGCAATACCGTAATACAGCCTTGTTATATATTAAAGAGCCTTACCCCATGCCAACAGGTAAAATTGTTTTCCCACCGAACTGTCTGCCCGCATAGCGTAACTCAGTTAACATAACGCCTCTTGAACACACAATATAACCCAAGTCGTATCGGGTGGCGGAGAACATAGGAACAGATCGTCAACTGCAGAGTAATCATTGAGAAACACCTGCAACATCAACGTGACATCTTCCACAACTCCATCGACTTTAAGAAAGCTTTTGACCGCGTATTGCATGTCTGCCTGTGGAAGCTTCTAAGAGGCTCCAACATTGCCGAAGGGCTGTTTCAAGTCATCCTAGAACTCTACGGAAACGCCAGCGGCGCAGTACTTCTCAATGGACAGAAGGGTGACTTCGCCAGGATATCAGTGGACGTCCGTCAGTGACAAACAAAATGCTTGCTTTTGGTTTTTGTGGCACAATATATTCCATTTAATTTCCCGCAAAGAAATCAATTCATACAACACTCGAACACTTAAATGGTACATGAACATGTGTTGAATATATTGTCCCACAAAAGAGCATTTTGTATCTTGTTAAATCTATGTTACCAGACCACATCTAGCGTTGACAGTTTGGGTATTGCTATAAGGAACACTGATTTGTTTTATGGGTTAACTTTTTTTTACGAAATATTTATTAATTTTGAGTGATAATGGCGCTTTAAATATGTTTCTTAAATAACCCATGGGGAATAATGCAAAGTCTCGTGTAGCCTAACTCTTGAGGCTTAATAGTAAATTGTGTCTTTTATTTTAAGACAAAGGGGACACAAATTAAAGTTCAGATTTAATGGAAAACGATGTTTCTATTTTCTATGTTTCTATGACACCACATCTGACCCAGAGATGTTGACACTTATTGGACGGCGGATGCAGTTTAAGGGTACCCTTTTAATAGTTACGTTATCGACAAACATATACTGTGCCAACCTGCAAAAAACTAAGTAACAGTTTACTTTCAAAACCACAGATTAAATCATATTATATATCATCATATCATATATCAAATCCATAGAAGCAAGTGGCTTGCAAGTTAAGTTTGCCTATTATTTTCGCAAGAACAAGGTGCAATAACTCACGTTTAAGTGGTTCAATGTGGCTCAGTATCATTTATATACGCGAGTATATCGTTATACACAATATGTGAAAGTTGAGTCATTTTGTATGCACAAAAATAATTCAATCACATCTGGTGCTTAACTGTACTTTGTTTTGGGTTAAATTATTAGTTTAAGCCCCAGTTCCATATAGATGCCGGATCAACATGGGTTAAATCCGGCACGATCCGGCACGTGAACCGAGTAGCCATCGTGAAGCTCCGTGTCGATCCTTGTAGGTCCTTGAACGTCCAGGAATGTCCTTGGGGCTCCGGAGCGCCAACACGGCAGTTTTGGGAAGTAAAAAATTGCCGTGTTGATCAAAGGCGATCCGGGACGATGGCAGCATCCTTGAAGATCCGGGATGGTCCTTGTAGCTGCCGTATTGGGTCTGGGGACAACCAACCAAATTCACATGCTGTCGGGAACGGGCATTGAACCCGGGGTTTCTGTGTTAGAAGAGCGTGTACCAACCACTAACCGGACAGCCGAATTGATGGAATCACCGAAAATCAACCTGCTTTTATATAAATTATTGTCGGTCCGGGGCAAATCGTGTTTGTCCGTATCGCTGCCGTGTTATCCATGTCGTTGTCGTGTAGGTCCGAGATGGTCCTTGTAGATGACGTGATGGTCCGTGTTTATCTGGGGCTATCCGTATCTCTGCCATGTTGGTCCGGGACAGTCAGTGGGGGCGCCGTGTTGATTGCGTATTGCTGCTGGGAATGTCCGTGTTGGTACGGGTTGGTCCGTGTGGATACCGTGTTGTCACCGGGACGATGGTCTTTGGAAGACCGTCGACGCTCAAAAAATCAAAAAAGTCCACGGATCGTACCGGATCGTCCCGGTGGGGGGGGGGGGGNNGGGGGGGGGGGGGGCGTCCGGGACGATCCCGGACTGCCGTGTTCCTCCGTGCGTATATGGAACTAGTGCTCAAATTACTTCTAATACACTTTAAAGAAACCTGGATTCAATAAAATACGAGTACCGGTAATACTTATGAATGGGTAATTTATAGTAGTAGTATTATTTTTATTAATGAAGTTTGTTTTCGCATAATTTGTAGACTTACGCTGTGTTCATAAATGTGTTTCATTTATGTTATATCTTTCTTAAGACTATGTTGAAAGCAAATGCACACGTGATACATAAAAAAGTCCAATTATTTTATTGATTTTAAGTTATTGTATTACTTTACCATTACACATGTGTTATATGTGTTCTAGATATGTGTTCGTGTGCGAATACTATATATGATATGCATAAAACATATCCGTATAGTTTTGGTTATCAGAAATTTGTTAATTATGCCATCGTTTTTATTTGGAGCTATTTTAATAAGATTAATTAATGTTTTACTGCTTATTGGTATGTTTCTGATATTAGTTCTTGCTATAAGTCTCTAGCTTTGTTAATCATAATACTTCTGATGTGAATTCGTGGATTATTTAAGCATTGTTGGGAAATAATTGTAATGTAATTGAGCCTCGCTCTGTGAACAGGGGGTTTGATGCATGTGCGTAAAGTGTCGTCCCAGATTAGCCTGTGCAGTTCGCACAGGCCAATCAGGGACAACACTTTCCGCTTTTAAGATATTTTTCGTTTGAAGAAAATCTATTCTTAACAAAAATCCAGTTAAGGCGGAAAGTGTCGTCGCTGATTAGCCTGTGCAAGCTAATCTGGGACGACACTTTACGCACATGTATTAAACCCCGTTTTCAGAGAGCGCGGCTAAATTATATATCATTCTGATCAAATATATTCAAATCACATTTTTAAAGGAGTTCGACGAGTTGTGTCCAATAATATTATGGATGCATTGTTTTGTTTCACTGTTTCGTAATACAGCGCTATGCATCGCAATGTTGTTTAGTTTATACCTTATGTGATATGTTCATGCTCTTGGTATACGCTTTGATCAGTGTATTTGCACTGCATCAATTCTGTACAAACCAGTATAATTATGTGAATAAGTGAAGCGTTCACAGTTGATGCCTATAACAAAATGTATGTTGTTTGTGTGTTTCGTTCTCACGTTCATTTTGCATGGGACAGACGAGCGATTACTGTAATCGAAAACTTTAAAATTATATCCCTCCTTGATTCATAACACGTGACGCACTGAATCTCTTAAAACTGCTTAGTCATCTTGTGCATGCATATACATTTAATCATGCATACATAGTTAATACGCGTCTTGACTGACACATAGCTGTGATGGGCTATATTCCCATTGAACCGTAACTGAGATGTTTAAGCCTTAAATTATCGTATTGTACATCGCAACTTGTTGAACATTCATGCTTGAGAAAATCCAATAATCCAGATACAAAGGAAAAATACGTGCGAATTTATTGGGGTAGAACTGCTATTGTAACTTAAACCGAAAGACTGCATTTAATAAGTGCATTTGTACTTTGTTTGTGCGGAGCGGTTAACAAGACTCGGATATTCAATAGTGTGGTTTATTTCATCATACAAAGAAGCGAGATAAAGACTCTATTGGGATGTATAAATAAACGAGTTAAGGATTATATAGCTGTTCTGAAATTTGACTCAGTGTTTCATAAGCGTTTTAAATCGCCGGTTACGTTGCAGTATTTATAGTTCGTCAGCGCATTTGATAACATCAAAAGTTGTGTTTTATTTAACTTAGACGGTGAACTGTTATCGTTTAGAAGGATCATGGCAGTGGAACCAGGTTTGTTTTTGTTTTATTTTCAATAATACAAAACATCAATCGTTTGTGTAAACTACGCACTGTTATAACCATTTTACATTTTACCGGATATTGTGATTTATGATTATAGCGATGACGTATTTGTTCTTGAATGGCTTTGAATGAGTACATACGTACTCTTGACATCGGAGGTTCAATAGCTGGGGCTTTGATTATTGCAACCAATTGATAATGCAGATATACATGTAAAACATACCGACTTTCCGAAGTTAAGCGTTTTAAGGAAATGAATTTAACTACATTTCGTACGTTTGATATACTTTTATTGTACGGGTATGTTTGAGTTTATCTATACTTGATTTTAAAGGGACTTGTTCACAGATTTTCGTATTTTCGACAAATGTCATAAAATATGTTTACTACCAAATCTATAATGTTTTATAAAGTCCTAACGAATTATAAAAGCAAGAAAAAAATTGAATAAAAAAAATATTACCGTCTCCGGGATTCGAACACGGGTCCTCTTCAAGCAAAAGGCAACGCACTACCACTGCAACAAACAGCCTTTCATACTCGACATAATTTCCAAATTATTGAGGAAAAGCGTTCCAAACGATTTATTATTTGACCGAGTTCGAATGATGATTATCCGTTAATTAACCAATATTTAAACATGTTTTTCTTTATCATGAGCGTTATTTCGCTTGTTAAAACATAATGCATACATTCTTTTTGAATATATCACTTTTTAACATTGTTATTTTACCAAACTGTGAACATGTCACTTTAAAATTTAATATTAGTATGACCTGTAAACGCAAAAAAAATCCGACAAATAGCTGTCATATACAGAAAATCAACCTGAACGGCTATAATTTTTTTTTAAACAAATAGTTTAAAAACGTGATGTGACGTATGATCTGTATATAAACAATATATATATCTTATACAAACTTGAAATGTTGCAAGTTCGTGTACTTTGTTGTTGCTGTATCTAATTAAGAAATTAAACGTAGCTGTTGACTCTGATTTACTATCCTTCTGTCTGTTAACTATCAAGCTCTTCTTACATCACTGTCTTTCACTCTTTATCCTCATTCTCCAAAGATCTTATGTTTATAGATCTTTGTTTTTCTCCCACCACCCGTCCCGTAATAATCATGCGTGTGTAGCGCCGTTAAATGTCGCATCGCCGTTATATGTCGCAGGCTACGAGATTTGTCGCAACGTTGACGATAAATGTCACAAGGAACGATACATGTCGCAGCAACGACTTATGTACGATGTAGATGTAGAGTAAACGATGTAGATGTAGAAATATTAAACAGGTACACCAGTGTGCACTAAAATCTAGATTCTTGTGTGATTTGGTGAATAATCTTTGTAAGTCTATGCTACGGCCAAAACGTTGCAGAAATAACAAGCGAACAACTAAAAATAACATATAAACTGCAAAAAGCAATCTTTACATAGATCTAAATAAGCGGCTTGAAATCTAATTTAACTTTCCACTCTTTCGTCTAATGACGTCAACTGTTTTCGCCCTCTAATAATAATCGCCTTTTTTCAGATGACGTCAACTTTGTTTGCATGCTTATACTAGTCTGTCTGTCCGTCCGTCCGAAAACTTTAACATTGGTCATAACTTTTGCAATATTGAAGATAGCAACTTGATATTTGGCATGCATGTGTATCTCATGGTGCTGCACATTTTGAGTGGTTAAAGGTCAAGGTCATCCTTCAAGGTCAAAGGTAAAAAAGAATCATTTCAAAGCGGCGCAGTAGGGGCATTGTGTTTCTGACAAACACATCTCTTGTTTTTTTTTTACATATTTTAATATTTTGTTTGTGTGTGCATACTAATACAATTCTTGCTTTTCTATCTTCAGATGACACCAAATTTGTGAGCGCACTAGATGACGCAGCGAAAAAGAAGGCGAAAGAGGAGTTAAACGAATTGAACGACAAGGATCGAGCCCTCGCTGTGCAGACTTTACGACAGTGGGCCCTGCAACAGAAGTGGCTGAAAACACCCACAGGCATGGTCCCTTTTTCACTTTGAAGTATCATAAGAAATGTGTCGTGTTCTGAGAAAACTGGGCATAATGCATGTGCGTAAATTGTCATCCCATATTAGCCTGTGCAGTCCGCACAGGCTAATCAGGGACGACCATTTCCGCTTTTATGGTATTTATTGTTTAAATGATGTCTCTGCTTAGCGAAAATCCAGTTTAGGCGGAACGTGTCGTCCCTAATTAGCCTGTGCGTACTGCACAGGCTAATCTGGGATGACACTTTAAGCACATGCATTTTGTCCAGTTTTCTCAGAACACGACACATNCGATAGTTGGTGGTGACTTCAATGCCGTGCAAAATTTTATAAAAGACAAGTTGAATGGTAGAAATGATACCAATAAAAAATGTTCTGATAAAATCAATGACATCAAAGAATTACACGATTTAGTAGATATTTACAGAAATTTTAACCCAGAGGCAAAGGAATATACATGGCATTCCAACTCATACCCGCCAATATTTTGTAGACTCGATTATTTTCTGTTAGCAGCTTCACTGATAAGCAATGCAAAAAACTGTACTATTAACCATGGCTTCAAATCGGATCACTCAATTGTCATGCTCAGCATTCTTTTTGATACCCTAACAAGGGGTCCAGGTTATTTTAAACTGAATAATTCACTTCTTTTTGACATAGATTATAAAACTTTGATTAAAAATTCCATAAAAGAGGTAGTTGATTTTAACAAAGAAACGACCCCTAATATTTTATGGGAATTAATAAAGGGAAGAATCAGGGATGATAGCATAAAATACTCATCATACAAAAAGAAAATAAATATAAAAAGAGAAACAGAAATAGAGGCAAAATTACATAATATTGAAGAACAATTAAAAAATAACCCTAATGACGAAACATTACTACAAACTTATCAAACAGAAAAGAATAATTTTAATGCGATAAATGAGGAGAAAATCAAAGGGATTCTAATAAGGTCAAAAGCAGAGTGGATTGAGGGAGCCGAAAAAAATACCAAATATTTCTCAAACTTAGAATCAAAAAGATCTGAACAAAAAGTACTTAAACAGCTTAAAATTAATAATGAAATAGAAAACGATCACTCAAAAATTTTGGAAAATGTTAAACAATATTTCGCTTCACTCTATAAAAAAGACATAAATTTGGACCAAGAACACAGTGACATATTTCTTCAAGATATTGTAAAATTATCAAACGATGATAGAGAAAAATACCCCGACCATTTATCAGAATACGAATGCTCTCAAGCATTGAAAGACATGAAAAATAACAAAAGCCCAGGCTCAGATGGAATAACAACAGAATTTTATAAACTTTTTTGGACCGACATAAAGCAATACTTAATCAGTTCAATAAATTATTCTTTTGAAACAGGAACTCTAACCGAACTTCAAACACAAGGTCTTATTTCATTGTTGCCTAAAAAAGATAAAGATATTCTATCTATTGATAACTGGCGACCAATCTCTTTGTTAAATGTTGACTATAAAATTGCAAGTAAAGCTGTAGCTAATAGAATAAAACCTTTTCTTCAAAAACTAATAAACACGGATCAAACGGGATTCATAAAAGGGAGATATATTGGAGAAAACATAAGAATTCTGAATGAAGTTATTGATCAAATAAACGATGCCGAAGAAACAGGATTGATCTTTTTCTCTGATTTTCAAAAAGCCTTTGATAGTTTAGACCATAATTTTATGTATAAATGTTAAGATGGCATGGGGTTCAGTCAATCTTTACTAAAGTGGGTGAAACAGTTTTATAGTAATGCAAAATCTTGTGTTATTAACAATGGTTATTTCTCCGAATTATTCGACATCAAAAAGGGAGTGAGGCAAGGTTGCCCCCTCTCGCCCTATCTGTTTATCTTATGTATTGAATTATTAGCGAATTATATCAGAAATGATACAAATATAAAAGGAATTTACATAGGCAATATCGAACTCAAACAAACATTATTTGCAGATGATGCCTGTTTTCTTCTTGACGGCAGTCAAAAATCATTTGAATATTTAATTATGACCCTTGACAATTTTGCAACTATATCAGGTTTAAAGTTAAATAACAATAAATGCTCTGTAATGAAACTAGGTGCACTTAGAAGGAGAAATGTAAAATTTTGCCCACATAAAACATTTGATTGGGAATGTGAAAGCGCGACCACACTTGGGATAACTATATTCAACACTACTAATTTAACGGTTTAACACAATATATGTAAAAAAAATCTGGAATTTGAACACTGTTTACATAAATGGAAAAAATGAAATCTTTCACTTATAGGAAAAATCACAGTTATCAAAACTTTTGCATTGCCAAAACTAATATACCCATTTACAGTTTCAGAAGGACCAGATGAAAGTAAAATTAAAACTTTAAAAACAACTATGTTCAAATTTTTATGGAACGACAAACCCGACAGGATAAAACGCGATCAAATTATACAAGAATATAAAAATGGCGGTAGATTGACATAGAAAGCTTTGTGGATGGTCTCAAAGCTTCTTGGGTTAAACGATTTGTACACCAACCTGAATCCAAAATAACAAAATTATACAGTACTTTTCTGGAAAGCTATGGAAATTATTTCATTTTAAAAAATCCCATTAAGCTGACGATATAGACACACTTAAAAATTGGATCAGTTTTCTTAAAAGACATATTAAAGGTCTGGAATAAGGTCAACGCTCAAAATAACATCACAACTATAGGAAAAGAAATAATTTGGAACAACTCATTTATAAAAAACGCTCAGGGTTTATTTTTCTACAAAAGCTGGCATATTAAAGGAGTCAATCATGTAGAACAAATATACGACTATAGAATAAGGCAATTTTATAGTTTTTAGCAATTAAAAAACTTGTACGGGTTAAATAACAGTGATTTTCTGAAATACTATAGTCTCATAAAAAGTGTGCCACTAGATTGGATAGAAAAGATGAAAACTGAAAACATAAGTAACCAACCACCAGAAAATTTACTTTCATCAATTACAGAGTCAACTAAAATCTGCAAATTAGTATACCAACAAGTCGTACTGACGAAGCAAATCAATCCAATCAAGGCAGTTACAAAATGGGAATTATTTTCTGATAAAGAATTTGAAACGAATGAACTGTTTACTCAACCATTTAGACTGACCCATGACACCAAACTAAGAACTTTTCAGTATAAATATAGTATGCAGATTATTCCTAACAATAGTTATTTACTGCAGTGTGGTTTGACACATTCCAATTTGTGTGATTTTTGCAGCATGTCAGTAGATTCAAATATGCAAATGTTTTTGGGAATGTCCTATAATTCAACAGTTTTGGAACAGTGTAAAAGTGTATATCGAACAAACTGCGAATTTGCCGAAAATTTCAAATTTTGATTATGAACATATTAGCTTTTGTAACGTTTCGGTCGGTCATTCCAAAATGTCGCAGATTGTTAACTTTATAAAATTTTATATTTTTAGAAATAAGTATCAGAACACCATTCCCAATATTTATCATTTTAACACGTATCTTCAGAATAGGCTTAAAAGTGAGGAGATAATTGCTTTCAATAAAAATCAAATAGAAACTTTTAGAACAATTTGGAACAGCTTTTTAACATATTTTTTTAGTCAGAACATGCATTTGCATGCTTTGATCTATTTGTCGAACTGTATATAATTATGTGTATTGCTTGCTACTGTCTCGTTTATAAATTTCGACAGATATGTATATCGCATGTTTTTTTTCTATTTTTTTATTGCTATGTTTTAATGTGTGTAATTGTATCGTCGTTTGATGAATATATATATATATATATATAAAGAAAAAAAGAATAACAACAAAGGTATTCCGATCATTCGACAGGTTCTACATTATCCCCAAGGCACGTGACAAGCACGGTCGACGCATCGTCATCGAGCAGTTGGGTACGTGAAATGGGTATCGGATGACAGAAATATTACAACGTTTAGAGGGGGCTCCCCATACTTAAATACCAACAAAAATTACAACAAAACAAACAACAACAACAACAACAACAGTAAAACATCTGCAAACAAACAAACACAATTTGCTCTTTCTATTATAAACAAAACTGTGTAAGAATCTTTCAATAATATAACTTTCTCTTCACAAAGACATTTAATGGGGGCCATTTGTGTTGGAGTAATTTAATTTCGTGTCATGCATATTTATCATTAAAGAACATGCATATTTACGGTTTAAAAAAAACGTTTTGAAAAAAAAAATCATTTATTTATACCTTAACAAGTCTTCAGACAATATATTGTCTTGTGAATTACAGCAAAGCTCGACATGACGAAGGTGAAGAAGACATGGGGCCTGGACAACGTGTTCAAGGCCATCTGCCTCTGCTGTGAATATTTGACCAAGGACGAGACGGTTCAGGTGAACGGTCTGTGCGTGTTGCTGGACGACACGGACGTCTCCATGAGCCACATAATGTCCATGATGGGACAGGAGAACGGCAAGAAAATCATGGAATATTATCAGGTAAATATCGCCATATGGTGCAAAAAGGTACCATGTGACATTGAAATTAGAAGGCACATGGTACCTTTTTGCACCAATGGGTTGATATGATATGACACGAGCAGTTTTTGTCTTGTTACCATATTGATAAAACGAGTTCTGTCCTTATATTATTTAGTTACACATGTGTAAGAAAAATCATACTCGTAGTTTTTATATTTCATCAAAAAACAAAACCGAAAAAGATATTTAGCTAGGTTAGAGCCGGCAAACTTGTTGAGACGTTGGCAAGTATGAAATTCTTATATTTTTTTTTTATTTACAAATGAGTGTGTGCCTTTTTCTTTGAGCTTCTGGTCCAATGTATTAGGCGAAACTGGTCCTCTAAACAGGGTGCATACGTGCGGCCTGTTATTTACAATTCCGGCTTGAATGATGTTCTGGGAAAGTGCGCTTAATGCATGTGCGTAGAGTGTCTTCCCACATTATCCTGTGTAGTCCGCACATGAATCGAATCAGGAAAAGCAATTTTCGCTTTATGGAATTTTTCGTTTAATTGAAGCCCCTTCTAAACGAAAATCCAGTATATGCGGAAAGTGTCGTCCTTTATTAGCCTGTGCGGACTGCTCATGCTTAACTGGGACGACACTTGACGCACACGCATGAAGCCCAGTTTTCCCAGAATGGGGCTCATTCCATTACAGTCCTCAGTAGCTGAATCATACTCCTATTGTGAGGAATGAAATTGAAGTAAAGCATTTCTTATGAGCTACGGACAAATACCTTGTACGCAACACGTCGTTACTAATTGATGAAAATTTGGCAAGCTATTTTAAATTGTCGTAAAAACGATGAAGTTACAGTTTGCACAAACTGTATGATACTCCATATATGAGCATTGACTTTAAAATGTGACCTTGACTTTTGGACAAGGGATACAGGAGTTGCGTGGATCCCATATTATTTAACATCGGGCGGCAAATTAGCCTAGCATTGTGAAAACCGGGCTTAATGCATGTGTGTAAAGTGTCGTCCTATATTCGCCTGTGCAATCCGCACAGGCTTTTCAGGGCCGACACTTCCTGCTTTTATGGAATTTTTCGTTATCAGGATTAAATTTACATATACTTCTGAATCTATTACATATATTCCAATTCAAACATGTCTACAGGGTCAGTTTAAGACATATTATACACAAATTATATTTTACTATCAAAGGTATGTTATAATTAGGCAAGTAGTCGAGCGTACTGGCGTGGTGATGCTATTTTTCACCCTCTGTCTGTATGTCTGTCGTTCTGTCTCTAGACACACATTTGTGTGGAGAAGTTCTCTTACACTTTTCAACGTTCATTATTCAAACTTACTTCGAATGTTCCTTAATTTGTTATGTTTTTGCGATTTTTTATCTTCCTACGTTAACAATTACAAAATGTACGCCCATTTTTCAATATCTGTGGTAGTATTGTTGTAACCTTTTCTCTGAAACTACAAGGCCCAAAGGTTTAATATTTGGTATGTAACACTGTTTGAAGAGATACAGTGTTACATACCAAATATTAAACCTATTAAATAATACTCCGTGGCAGAAACTGTTAAGTCAACATGTTTTTGAATATATTAAAAAGACGTAAATTTCTTTTTTTAGAATTCCCTGCCCGCGCGGATGAAGGGCCTCCATATATACAACGAGCCCACGTTCTTTGACGCAATCTGGGCGATCTTCAGTCCTTTGATGAAGCAAAAGACAAAAGAGCGGGTAAAGACTTGTACATTTCTGTAACCAAACGTATGAGCCTCGCTCTGTGAAAAAGGGGTTTAATGCATGTGCGTAAAGTGTCGTCCCAGATTAGCCTGTGCAGTCCGCACAGGCTAATCAAGGCCGACACATTCCGCCTAAACTTGATTTTCGTCAAGAAGAGTCTTCCTTCAAACAAAAAATACAATAAACGCGGAAAGTGTCGTCCCTGATTAGCCTGTGCGGACTGCACAGGCTAATCTGGGAAGACATTTAACACACATGCATTAAACCCCATTTTCACAGAGCGTGACTCATATAGCTGAAAGTGTGTCATATTCACAGAATTAACAGTTTAGACAATGATCTGGAGCAAAATCGCTAGCTTCTGTGCCTCTATGTGTCGTGTTCTGAGAAAATTGGACAAAATGTATGTGCGTAAAGTGTCATCCCAGATTAACCTGTGCAGTCCGAACAGGCTAATCAGGGACGACACTTTCCGCCTAAACTGGATTTTCGCAAAGAATATACATCATTTAAACGAAAAATTCCATAAAAGCGGAAATTGTCGTCCCTGATTAACCTGTGCGAACTGCACAGGTTAATCTGGGATGACAATGTACGCACAAGCATTATGCCCAGTTTTCTCAGAACACGAAACCTATTTTTCTTATGACCACCCCACTGGGCTGGTAAACTGTTAAAATTGTATTAAATAAAATATTGTATTGGCATTAATGCAGTGGCAAAGTAATGTGTGATAATATACAAATTTAATCCAGATGACTTTACACGGTCGAAGTCTGACCAAGGTATACGACGAGTTCGGAATGCAGTGTCTGCCGACGGAGTACCTTCCCGACGACTACGAAGGTCCGTCGCCAGGAACAGTCCAGCAAATCACTGGTAATATAACCAAACTTTGGGAAAACTGATCTTAATGCATGTGCGTAACGTGTCATCCCAGATTAGCCTGTGCAGTCCGCACAGAATAATCAGGGAGAACACTTTCCGCCTAGACTGAATTTTCGTTTAGAAGTGACTTCTTTTAAACAAAAAATTTCCTTAAAAGCGGAAAGTGTTGTCCCTGATAAGCCTGTGCGGACCACACAGCCTTATCTGGGACGACACCTCACGCACATGCATTACGCCCAGTTTGCCCAGCAAATCGTTGGTAATATAACCCAACTTTGCTGTTATTTTACATCATTCCATAGATTTGCTCACTGAATTAATCGCAAAGTGTTTTCGTTATATACATGCCGTGACGTCACTAAGTTACTGTCATGTACAATTCCATAACATGAAATTATTGACTTCAGTAGGCCCCTTTTCCATTTTCACGCAAAGCATGAACAGTTTAACCTACGTGCTTCTTGAACTAAAAGATAAGTAGAAAGTCTTCATTCGAAAGCAACTTTGGAATAAAATAACTGTTTAACGTAGGGGCCTACATTAAATGAGCCTTTCCTTCTGGGAAAACTGGGCTTTATGCATGTGAGTAAAGTGTCGTACCAGATTAGATTGAGCAATCCGCACAGACTAATAAGGAACGATACTTTTCGCCTAAACTGGATATTTGCTAAGATGAGACCTTTTTCAAACGAAAAATACCATAAAAGCGGAAAGTGCCGTCCCTGCTAATATGGGACGACACCTAACGCACATGCAATAAGCCACGTTTTCCCAGAACGAGGCTCGTTTAATGTCGCCAAATATATAAAAAAAGTTTTTGCACCAAAACTTTATTTTTTAAAGCGGAAAGTGTCGTGCGGACTGCACTGGCTAATCTGGGACGACACTTCACGCACATGCATTAAGCCCTATATTCCAAGAGCGCGACTCATTTTGTTTCAGACGACATGTTGTCCGAGCTGCAGTCCCCGGAGTTTTGCACGTACATCAAGAATCTCTCCAGCGAAAAATATGGCGTCGACCTTGACCTTCTCAAAAAGAATGACGCACCTGTTGCCTCATTCCGAAAACTCAATGTCGACTGATGCATTTGTGAACATTATTACCAATTCATTAGTACATTATTGCATTTGTGAACATGATTACAAATTCATCTTGCCCTGCCACCCGTGACAGTTGTATCGTGTTGTGTAAATAAATTGATGGACCGAAAAATCCAAGAGTCTTGGAAATAGTTTGCAGACATTACCGTCGATTGTAGACAATAATAGCATTGCCATTTATTGATCGATACCTGTGTTCACATATTTTCTTGTGCAAATTTGAGTTACAAATAATGTTGCTATTTTTCTATGTATATTGTAGAATATACGTGTATGTTACGTTCCATTTTACTGACTGGGCATTGTAAAACAGTATTTGCTCATGGGGAATGTATCGATTTCATCGTCTAAAGTTCCCGACATTAATTCCTTAATCCTGGTTCGTTGAAATAAGTATAACACACGTTGTGTTAACGGCAGTACGGTATTAAACATTCCTGTATAAAATCGTACGGCTAATTTGTTTCGTCCTGAACAGTTCTAAAAGGCGGTCATGCTACAAGTGTAACTTAGTTAAGATGTCATTAGATTTAAAATCAGTATCACTCTGGGAAAACCGGGCTAAATACATGTGCGTAAAGTATTGTCCCATATTAGCCTATGCAGCCCGCAATTTGGGACCGTATAACAATACACAAATGTGTGTGTGTTGCGCTTCTAATCAGACACTTACAAATTCGTAATACAATGACTTTTTGTGTGAATATAAACCAACGTTATTCAGATATTAAATTACTAACATATGTTATTGTTTGTTTCAGTTCATTTGTGTGCAATTGAAATTCAACTAACAAAACATCTTTAGATAACACAAGGCCCCATCGACCAAACATGTTCTCTTACGGAGGAAACCAAGATTGTTTACAACAGGAAATATAGATGTAAATGATCGATTTGTCGTATCTTGTCATACAAAAGTTTCGAATAAAAATATTTCGGTATAATTATGCAAATAAGTGAAGCGTTCACAGTTGATGCCTTTTACAAATTGTGTGTGTTTTTCCGTTTCGTACACGGTTACTTTGCATGGGAGAGAAGAATTCGTACGTTTAATATACTTTTATTGTACGGGTATTTTTCAAATTATCTATACTTGATGTTAAAGGGACTTGTTCACATATTTTCGTATTTTTGACAAATGTCATAAAATATGTTTACTTACAAATCTTAAATGTTTTATATAGTTCTTATTAAAATTACAAGAAAAGAAAGTTGAATAAAAAATAGTGCCGTCTCCGGGATTCGAACACGGATCATCTGGAAGCAAAAATAGACGCTCTACCACATATTAAGTTTGAAACATTACCACTATATTTATTTTCCAAATTATCGAGGAAAAGCGTTTCAAACGCTTGATTATTTTAGAGGTATCGAATGATGATTATTCGAGTATTTGTTTTGAATATATGACTTTTTTTTAACATTTTCATTTTAACAAACTGTGAACAAGTCCCTCTAACCCATTTATTCCTAGTGGACTCTCCCATCCTTCTAAATTGGATCAATTTATTTCCAAAATTAGGGATGTCTAGTATATATTTTTCTATTTTTAGAATATTTCTCACAGAAATTCCTTTAAGTAAACAGCGTAGACCCTGATGAGACGCCGCATAATGCGGCGTCGAATCTGGGTCTACGCTGTTTGCATAGGCCTTTTTTGTAGACGCTAGGCATAAATGGGTTAAAATCAGTATGACCAGTTAACGCAAGAAAATCCGACAATTAGCTGAACTATACAGAAATTCAACCTGGACGGCTATAAGAAATTGCCTTTGTGTTTGTTGTTGAACTCACAGTTTAAAAACATGGTGTGATTTATTCTCATTATATTGACAGTAGATTTTTCTAATACAAACTTGAAATGTTGCAAGGTCGTGTACTTCGTTTTTTGCTGTATCTCACTAAGAAATGAAACGTAGCTGATGACTCTACTTTACTATCCTTATGTCTGATAACTATCAAGCTCTTCTCACTTTACTGTATTTCACTCTTTATCCGTATTCCACACCGTTCAATCGACTCACGCAACGACTGTGGTTCATGCAACGGCTTAGCTACTTGATACATGTCGGTAAAAAGCGGAGTGTAAGTATTTCCATATTCTTTATATTTGACGTATTGACACTCTTTGGATAACTGTTTGTCTATATGACCATCTAATAATTAGCCACGGCCAGGGAAGTATATTATTCTAATATACTTCCCTGGCCACGGCCGATGTCGTGTGGCGTTTTTTTAAACCCCACTCGAATGTAATCGTTGATAAAAATGTTGTGTGTTCATGTGGGATGCTGTAATTTGGAATAAGCGAAGACAAATGACTAAAAATTTCAATAAAATATTGTTCATATTTATTTTTGGTCTAAATCCTGTGTAATTAGAGTTTGACTGAGAGAGTGGTGAATTTTGTTTGATTTTTGACCACATTCTAACGGATTTCTTGAAAAGTAAGCAGCTAGGAAGGTAGGGATTACGTTCACAAAGTCCTTCTTACTAAGACTCTCAAAGAACACACTCAAACCTGCTCAATTCAATACGTAAACTATAAAGAATAGGGAAATACTTACACTCCGCTTTTTACCGACATGTATCTAGTAGCTCAGCCGTTGCACGAACCACAGTCGTTGCGTGAGTCGATTGAACGATGTGTATTCTCTCACCACCTGTCGCGTAATAATCATGTGTGATTGCAGCGACGTACGAGGTAGATGTAGAGTAGACGATGTAGATGTATAAATATTAAACTGGTACAACAGTTTGCACTGAAATCTCGATTCGTATGTGATTTTCTGATTTGGTGTATCTTTAAAAATCTATGCTACGGCCAAAATGTTGAATAAACAAGCGGACAACTAAAAATTACATATACATGCAACTACAAAAATCTATCTTTTCATCAGTAAGTGGCAAGAAGGAAACAATACCAGACTCACAGAGGATGAACACAGTTATTATCCTATTACATTCAAAATCAATTATCTTTCTTTAAGTGTTTCTTTTCCCCAACAAGACACATTTTTGTAATCGAAATGATTTTTTTAATAAAATGTACACACTTTAATTAATTACGTTAATAATTTTTTACTGAAATTAACATACAATTATTTACATAGACGGTCAGATATACTAGGCTTTGTTAATATACTTTTTTCTACTCATCGAAATTTTAGAACATTATTAAACAAAGTGAAATTTATTCAATTAAACTTTCCTCTTTTTCGTCGGATGACGTCAACTTTGTGCGCCCTCTAATAATTATCGCTCTTCTTTTTGTCAGATGACGTCAACTTTGTGTGCCCTCTAATACAAATCTAGCTGTCCTTTCTTCAGATGACGTCAATTTGTAAGCGCACTAGATGACGCAGCAAAGAAGAAGGCGAGAGAGGAATTGAACGAAATAAATGACAAGGATCGGGCCTTCGCTGTGCAGACTTTACGACAATGGGCCCTGCAAAAGAAGTGGCTGAAAACACCAACAGGCATGGTCCCCGGCTCACTTTTAAGTATCGTAAGAAATATTATTGCAGTTGGACGGAGAATATATGATTTAATACGAACTCTAATACTGTTCATATGCATAACTAGAATCTGAATATTATTCAGGATAATAAAAAAAACTTGCATTTCTAACTCAATAAACTAGCAATCTTAACACTGTATTTGCCGTGACCTTTAATGAAGGATCATACGTTGTTTGGGTTAGGTAACTCTTAGCATAATGAATGAACAATACGGTGCATGAATGAAATTCTATAATAAACCACCATCATATCCACTATCTCATATGTTATTCAGATTTCGGGTTTCTACTGCGGTTTGTGCGCACCCGGAAGTTCAGTCAGCTCGGTGCCCAGCAGACTTAAGAGAACTACTGGAAGCAGAAGACAAAATCCCCTGCCTGGTTTCGTAATGGGGATCACCATGACAAGACGCTGGTGGAAATCCTAAAAACAGGGTAAAAACCTTGTTAACACACCTGATTACGTCGAAAAGTAAAGCTATAAATTGGTAGAAGAGAAACAGACATAGCCGGCTTTATATTCATTTTTTCCCCATAGATACTGCTAATTGTTGCATTACAATAAACACCATGGTGAACGCAATATTAATACATTGTACTTTACTATTGGCATTGCTGTTTATTTTTACACGTGATTACATGTATATCCTTTTCAAGGCCAATGAAGTTTGCTAGGTAATGGGTATTGCATATTGGGAATTCAATAACGAGCGAGGGCCGAACCCAGCTGGGTATTCAGGTCTGTCCGATATTCGCAATAATTCGAATACCCAATACACAGCTGTGTATTCGACCCTTGCTCGATATTCGTTTAAGTTCCAATACCTTATACTCAGCTGGTTATTATGCCCTGGCTCAATTTTCTGGGCGTTTTTTTTTCGAAAACCGAATACCCAGCTTGGTATTTGAATCTGGCAAGATATTGAATTCCCAATACTACATACCCATGATCTGGACCTAAAATTACTTACTGGACCTTCCTCTTCAATAGTTATTGATTTACGACAGATTTCAGATTTTGTTGTGCAAATCCTGTATCAAAATTCCTACGGCATACTTATACATGTAAATATTTCTATGTTAAGTTCACACTCCAATACCCGTATTTTATTTGTCTACCTACGGTTTCTCGTACTCCAATTTTACATTAAGTAAATAAGTGAAGAGCATTTTAGAAATAGAATGAAACAAAAGGCTCCAAACTTGTCATATACATATGTACATTGTATCGTCAATTGATGATTTTGTGCGTTTGAAGCAACAATGACAACACAGGTATTCCGATTATTTCACAGGTTCTACATTATCCCCAAGGCACGTGACAAGCACGGTCGACGAATCGTCATCGAGCAGTTGGGTACGTGAAATGGGTATCGGATGACAAAAATAAAACAACGAGAGGGTTCCCCACTCTTTATTTCTAACAAAAAACCCCCCCCAAAAAAACATCAACAATTAAAACAGCAACAGCAACAATAACAACTTCAAAACAACAGCAATCAAACATTTTTTTCAGTATATAATAAACAAAACTGTGTGTCTTTCGAGGAAGAATCATACAAAAATAGACCTCTCTGTTCAGAAAGATATGTCATGGTGGCCATGTGTGTTGGAGTTTTTCGTGTCACGCGTTCTTATCCGTAACGTAGATACATGTGTACGATTTATTAAAAACGTCTTTGAATAAAAGAACTTATTTTTTATATTAGTGCACACATTTGGAGCGCGTCTTAAGAAACATTTTTTATGTGAATTACAGCAAAGCTCGACATGATGAAGGTGAGAAGGTGAAGAAAACCTGTAATGGTGGCCATGTGTGTTGTAGTGATTTCGTATCATGCGTTTTTATCATTAAAGATGCATGTTGACGATTTATTGAAAACACTTTTGGAAAAGCCTGCATTTATTAATATTTGAAACACGTCTTCAGACAATATTTGAAAAAAAAGCCACTTTTACATTAATGCTCACATTTGGAACACGTCTTAAGACACTATTTGTCATGTGAATTACAGCAAAGCTCGACATGACAAAGCCTCTAGCATATTACCGCTTATGTTGAACACGTCTTTAGACACTTTTTTATACGAATTACAGCAAAGCTTGACATGACGAAGGTGAAGAAGACATGGGGTCTGGAAAACGTGTTAAAAGCAATCTGCCTCTGCTGTGAATATTTGACCAAGGATGAGACGGTACAAGTGAACGGTCTTTGCGTGTTAATTGACGACACGGACGTCTCCATGAGCCACATTATGTCCATGATGGGACAGGAGAACGGCAAGAAAATCATGGAATATTATCAGGTTAGTTTAAACCTATTTATTTAAGCTCGATTGAATTTAAAGTACTTACTACTTATTTTAAACGCTCTCGAATCCGTTTCCTGGTCTTAGAACCATTACTTGGTGTCCTTGGGGGCAGATCTAAGGAACGCTCCCACAGTGGGTATCGAACCCGTGACCTCCCGGTCGCTAGGTGGCCTACATATCCACTACACCATATAGTATCAGGTATATGGACAGCGATTTTAGTCTTAATATCATTTAGTTACACATGTCAAAGAGAACAAAAATCGAATTCGTAGTGGTTATATTTAATGGAAAACAAAATCGATGACTGTCGACGAACGTGTCGAAACTTTGTCAAGTGAGACATTCTTATATTTGTATGCACCCGAAGGTGGGCATATGGTGATCGCACTGTCCGTCTGTCTGTCCGTCTTTCCGTCACACGTTGCTTTTAGGTTTTACGTTTAGATTTCGCACAATGTGAGAAAAGGGGGCATATGTCATCCTATGGTGACAAGCCTTGTTTTATTTTTTTTTAACTGAATGTGACCCTTGTTCGTTGAGCTGTCTGTCTGTCCGTGGTCACGGATGTGTGTGGAGAAGTTCTCCTTCACTTATCAGCGTTCATTATTCAAACTGGCTTGGCATGTTCATTAAGCTGTGTGTGTGTGTGTGCGATTTTTATCTTCCTACGTTAACAAATGTGTCGTGTTATGAGAAAACTGGACTAAATGCATGTGCGTAAAGTGTCATCCCAGATTAGCCAGTGCAGTCCAATCAGGCTACTCTGGGACGTTACTTTCCGCCTTAACTGGATTTTCGCTAAGAAGAGTCATCTTTTAAACGAAATATCCCATAAAAGCGGAAATTATCGTCCCTGATTAGCCTGTGCGGACTGCACAGGCTAATCTGGGATGACAATTAACGCACAAGCATTATGTCCAGTTTTCTCAGAACACGACACATATAAGTGTTACCATAGACATTTCCTCTAAAAGTACAAGGCCCTAATTTTTAATATTTCGTATGCAACATTTTATCGTGGTTTTCTGCAATCTTTGTTCAACGGATGCCTCTCTGGTAGAAACATTTTAGTCAACATGTGTTTCAACACATGAACACGTGAAAATGTTCTTACATTTCCTAACTTAGAATTCCCTTCTAGGATGACACTTTACGCACAAGCATTATGGCCAGTTTTCTCAGAACACGCCACATATATCAACCACTTTTGCTAGAGTTGGATGTTCATTAAATATTAACGTTACCAAACAAACATATAATGTATTTTAAATAATTACTCCGCCTTATTAATTATTCGCTAAAATTAGACTTTCTTTAAACGAAAAATACGTAAAAAGTAGAAACTGTCGTCTCTGATAAGTCTGGGACAGGCTCATCTGGGTCTAAACTTAAAGCACATTCATTAAGCCCCGTGTCAAAAGCGAGGCTCATTTAATGTAGGCCCCTTTATTTAAAAAGTAATTTCATCCCAACGTTATTTTTTAAAGCATTTCCAAGAGCGCGATTCATTTTGTTTCAGACGACATGTTGTCCGAGCTGCAGTCCCCGGAGTTTTGCGCATACATCAAGAATCTCTCCAGCGAAAAATATGACCTTCTTAAAAAGGATGACGCACCTGTTGCCTCGTTCCGGAAACTCAATGTCGACTGATACATGTGTGAACATTATTATTCATCTTGCCTTGCCACCCGTGACATTCGTTTTGTGTTGTGTAGATAAATTGAATGAAGAAGAATTCCAAGAGTCTTTGAAATAGATTGCAGACAGTGTAAATGATTCCAAACAATACTAGCAATGTCATTTATTGACCAATACCTTTGTTCACATTTTTACGTGAGCAAATGGAAGTGATATTTACTGTTGATAGGTGTTCGTTTATACTTTTAAATATACGTTTACGGTACGTTCTATTTTATTGACTGGGCATTGCAAACCATTATTTGGTTATTGGAAATGTAAACCATATCAAAAGTATATTCCCATTTTAGCCTGTGCAGTCTGCAATATGAGACGTATTGCAATACAAATATGCTTGAACTACACTTCTAACCAGACCCTTACTAATCGCAATAAAATTACTTGTTCGTGTGAACATAAACCAACATTTTTAGACATTAAATAACTTACATATGTATTTGTTTGTTTCAGTTTACTTTGTGCAATTGAGATTCAACTAATGAAACATATTTAAGTAAAACACTGCTCATAGACAAAAAAAATTCTGAAAAGGAGGAAAGCAAGATTTGTTAGAAACAAGAAATGAAGGTGTAAATTATCGATTTGTTGTATAGTGTCATACACAAGTATTAAATACAAATAATTTGATTTATAACCTTTAAAACAAACCAAAAATGTATGTAAGAAACACCTGCTGACACTATTGAATCGGGCACGAATAGATAAATTGATGAATATTCGTCAAGATTTCATTAGAAACAATATTAATATTTCCATTAGCCATTAGCTGAAAGTTATTATTTTGTAAATACCAACTCGTGCCTTTCGATGGTTTTAGGTTTGACCACTATCATCGCACTTTGGAAAATATATAAATTAAGAGTTAACTATTATATCACATTTTGCTAAAGAATGTACCAGTAAATGCCTTTGAATAGTAATAGAAGAATAAATGTACACATACTGTTTTACGCTGATGTTTCGTTTTCATTTGAATGCGATTTGTGAAACGAATGAGCAGACAAACTGTTCAAACAAAAAAAAGCAGTGGAATTGTCGTTTTTTTAATTTAATAGCACAAACAAATATACTACAGAATATTCTAGCTTGAAATGTGACGAGGACGTCGCAAACTATTTATAATCGTACGCCATCATAAATCATTATTTAAGTCTTCGTTTTTACTTGAAGCGTTATGCACACACGTGTGCTTCTCACATCAAAACAGTTCCCGATTGAACACTTCCGGGTAAAGCTTTCAAAAACAGTCAACAATGTTATGGCGCAGTTGAAATTTAGCTCAAGTTCATTAAGCTATCACCTTTTTTGTCAGTGGATCGTTTTAGTTGTTGAGACGGTTTTACAAACATGTTCTATGTACGAATCTCTCGACCCAATTCAACTGAGCAATATCTTTCTGTGATCCATCTGCCAATGGTATAATTGGTCAACATAAAATGGATGTAGAACCAGGTACAAGTTTTGCTTCAATTTAGTTTTTGGTTTGTAATATTATTTTTTCTCACAAAATGGTTTCTATATGTTAGAAGGGAAAATCATATTTGAGTTCGATATTTATAGATGTACAGTGTATATATATATAATGATGATCGGCAAACTATACACGAGGCCATTTAGGAACGATTATGACCTAATTACTTTGTTTGATTAAACATTTATTGGACACATTAATGTCCTGAAGACCCTGCAAACCAAACACCTTTTTAAAATTTTAATTTTTGTATTCAAACCTTGTTTGTCTAACGTCTAACTAGTCTTTGTTTAATAATATAATGTAAAGTTACGTTAAATTTAAGATACGACTTAAGAGACGATTTAAATTAAAGATTTATTTTTTTTCACGTTAGCAGTGTTTTGATGATTTTAAAGAAATATCTGTGTAGTCTTAATTTAAGACTGGTATCAATTGCCACACAAACTATACACCATTGTTGAGCCGCTACTGAACACTAACCAGGGAGATCAAGAGAACACTAAACAGATAAAACAAACAATTTAAGGTTTGGAAATAGACAGACATTGGCAGACGACTGTGTTGTCTACAAACAAATATACTCTGAAAGCGACTGTGAACATCACCATGAGGCCTCCATCGGTTCTTGCTACGGGCGAAGCACTGTGGAATGTCTTTCAACCCTGAGAAGTGCAACATCCTGTGATTATGTAGAACAAGATCATCAATACTGCAAAAGTACACCATCAAATGTCATACACTTGTAAGTGAAGAAACATCAAAATATCTCGGGGTGGAATTGACGAAAGATATGTCTAGGAAGCCTCACATCTAGATTATTACAAGCAAAAGGGAACTGCATGCATGGATTCATCCGCAGGAACATAAGGACTGTGAACAAAATTAATGTACAGAGTCATTTTAAAATCTCACAATGAATGACATTGTTATGGCCCGGACAAGATCATTTATGGCAATTTTTGACCATTGAACTAAAAGTGTGACCTTGACGTTGCAGATATCGACGTAATTCTTTCGCGCGACACACAGTTTAATGATGGTGAACAAATGCGCCAAATGATTTTAAAATCTTACAATGAACGACATAGTTATGGCCAGGACAAGCTCATTTATGGCCATTGTTTTACCTTTGAACTCGAAGTGTGACCTTTACCTTGGAGATATCGACGTAATTCTTTCGCGCGACACCGCAGGAACATAAGGATAGACAAAGAGAATGCAAATCGTGCTGCCTACTTTTTCCTTGTTCGTCCACACCTGGAATATTGTGGCAGGTCTGGAATCCATATCAGAAGGGCCGGATTCACGATCTGCATATTGCCCAGAGAAGGGCAGCCAGGTATGTGGCGAACCGCTACCATAACACCAGCATCGTCACATCCATGCTTGATCATCTGCAGTGGGAAACCCTTGAGTCACGAAGGACCAAGGCCCAGCTGACGATGATCTACAAGATAACAAATGACCTTATATACATCTCAGCAACAAAATACCTCTCCCCAGGCTCAAGCAGGACCTGGTCAAACCATTCCATCAAGTTCTTACCTATCTCTACATAAATATCCTACTACAGATATAGCGTTTTCCCCTGAATAATACCGAGCTGGAACAGCTAACCAGACTCTGTCGCCGAATCCCCTGACTTGGTATCCTTCAAGCAGGGGCTAGCACCATTAAGTTTCTAACCAAGTCGACAGCGCCAACTACAAAGTAACCCCCAATGACCCCTCATGGCTGTGCCGGTTGAGGTTCAACCCTCGTTGTTGCCACCGTAGCCGGAGAGGCATCAGGGAGAGTGATGGATCGTACCTGGGAACGCATCTTTACTGTTTTTCTGCCTTTTAACTATCAAACTCTTCTCACTTTACTTTTTTCTCACGCTTTACTTTATCTTCTCACAACCCGTCGCATAATTGTCAAGCTTGATTTCTAAGCAAGATGTGTTCTGGTAACATGTTCGTGAGTCGTATGAATAGATATCGTCGCGGTAAATTAAAATGGAATTGTCTATGCCACAAAACATATAAACGAGCATTTTGTAACTACAAACATCCATGTTACCAAACCTCACTTGGGGTTGAGACTTTGGATATTGCTATAAGTAACACTGATTTTGTATTGGGTACCATTATTTTACGAAATACTTAACGAAATTTCCGTTGATTTTTGAGTATTAATGGTGCTTTAATTCAAAATTTAAATATAAGCAACAAACATTCAAACCTGCTTGAATCATGATACACTAAATGTTAATGACGTTGTAATGGAATTTCATTCCTTACCTGTTCGAGAAGCGAATAGGTGCACACTACGATAGTTTGTCCATAGAAGAGCTTACTTTCTCAATTACACGACTGTCTTTGTTTCTTCAAATTATTGACACGTATAATATATGACAGCATAATTTTATATTTCATAAAAAATGATTTCATATATACTTGGTTTTGCTATGTTTTCATGAAATGTTACGAGCAATTTTAAATTATTAATCATATAATCTGTGTTCTGCCTCGAGTTTGTAATAAGTAAGGAGAACGTATAGTGCACATATAAATGAACTAGATCGGCATTTAAACACTATATGAACGCCCTTCATGAAATATCCACGTCGGTTCTAAACTCCTTTTACTTTCTCATTTCCAGATTGTATTTGATTTAAAGGGACTTGTTCACAGGTTATTAAAATGAGAATTTTTCATTTTTTGTCGCAGATTCAAGAAATAAATGAACAATGTACATCAGAGTGCGAAATAACACTAATGTCGCAGACTTATACTGAAAATACACTTTCGTTTTTGAAAAATTATCGTTAGAAATTGATACAATTATAACGCGCCTCAGACGCGAAACGATTTAAAAACTTCGATTTTTTTGTGTTATCGTTATATTTTGTAGCAACACGTGGATGGTTATACTTAGTATTAAAGGAACGGCTACCCATGTGAAGACGGATGGTAAGGTCCGCACATAATGTAGTCGTAAAGACTCAACGACGACCCGAATATAAACTCTGGATAACACACATACACACGTGAAGACGGATGGCTGAGTGGTTTCGGCTTTTACTCCATGGGTCAATGGTTCGAGCCCTGGTGTGGTAAACTTTTTTTTTTTTTTTTAACTTTAATTCTTGTTTTTATATTGTAGCTCTTCAGTTCTGATGTTTGTTATTATGAATTTAAAGCATTAATGACAAACTTCAAAACATGCCAAAATCTGTAAACAAGTCCCTTTCAAAGATAAAGATGACATCTTCGATAGCTGGAGTAAGTTCCCCTTCTCCGTAGTATCGGTGAAAAACTTCGCATACATCTTCTCTGGAAAAACCGTGCTTAATCATGCATGTAGGTAAATTGACTTCCTATAATTATTAGCCTGTGAAGTCCACACAGAATAATCAGGGACGCCACTTTCCGCCTTTACTGGAATTTCGTTCAGAAGAAACTTCCTTTAAACGAAACATACCATAAAAGCGGAAAGTGGTGTCCCTGATTAGCATGTGGCGATTGCGCATGCTAATCTTGGACGATACTTTACGCACAAGCCCCGTTTTCCTCAAGTCAATCGGCTGAACGTATTGTCTATTTAACCCCAAAATAGTGAAAGTGATATGTTCGCAACAATTGACCAGTCGCCAAATAAGCGATCGCTCAGCCCACTTGTTTTGTCTACATAAAACGCTTATTCAACTAGAGCTTTGTCACAGACGTGACGTATACCCCCACATGCTGCATTGACACAGAATATTTTGCATGCTGTCTCACAAAACAAGAGAAGCTAATTTATGGCAATTTAAAAAAAATATGCCATTATCATATATGGCCATTTTGACCTTTGAACTATTGATTTTTTCGCATGACACGCCGTCCAATGACTGTGAACAAAATTAATGTACAGAGTCATTTAAAAATCTCACAATGAATGACATTGTTATGGTCCGGACAAGATCATTTATGGCCATTTTTTACCATTGAACTAAAAGTGTGACCTTGACGTTGCAGATATCGACGTAACTCTTTCGCGCGACACACAGTTTAATGATGGTGAACAAATGTGCCAAATGATTTTAAAATCTTACAATGAACGACATAGTTATGGCCAGGACAAGCTCATTTATGGCCATTTTTTAACCTTTGAACTCGAAGTGTGACCATTACCTTGGAGATATCGACGTAATTCTGTCGCGCGACACACCGTCCAATGGTGTTAAACAAATGTACCAAATAATTTAAAAGTCTCATAATGAACGACATAGTAATGGCCCGGACAAGCTCATTTGTGTCCATGTTTGACCTTTGACCTCAAAGTGTGACTTGACCTTGGAGATATCGATGTAATTCTTTTGCGCGACACACCGTCCACTGATGGTGAACAAATGTTCCAAATGATTTTAAAATCTCACAATGAACGACATAGTAATGGCCCGGACAAGCTCATTTATGGCAATTTTTTACCTTTGAACTCAAAGTGTGACCTTGACCTTAGAGATATCGATGTTATTCTTTCGCGCGACACAAAGTCCAATGATGGTCAACAAATGTGCCAAATGATTTTAAAATCTCACAATGAACGACATTGTTATGGCCCGGACAAGCTCATTTATGGCCATTTTTGACCCTTGAACTTAAAGTGTGACCATGACCTTGGAGATATCAACGTATTTCTTTCGCGCAACACACCGTCCAATGATTGTGAACAAATGTGACAAATGATTTAACAATATCACAATGAACAACATAGTTATGGCCCGGACAAGCTCGTTAATGGCCATTTTTGACCTTTGAACTTAAAGTGTGACCATGAACTTGGAGATATCAACGTAATTCTTTCGCGCGACACATCGTCCAATGATGGTGAACACATGTGCCAAATGATTTTAAAATATCACAATGAACGACACAGTTATGGCCCGGACAAGCTCATTTATGACCTTTGAACTCAAAGTGTGACCTTGACCTTGGGGATATCGACGCAATTCTTTCGTGCGACACACCGTCCAATGAAGGTGAACAAATGTGCCAAATGATTTTACAATATCACCATGAACGACATAGTTATGGCCCGGACAAGCATTTGACCTTCGAGCTCGAAGTGTTACCTTGACCTTGGAGATATCGACGTAATTCTTTTGCGTGACACACCGTCCGATGATGGTGAATTAATGATTTTAAAATCTAATATTAAATGACATAGTTATGGTCCGGACAAACTTTCGGTTTAAAACGCACTAAGTGACCCCGTGACCTAGTTTTTGATCCGGCATTACCAATATTTAAACTTGGCGTAGACATCATCTAGATACAAATTGTGACCAAGTTTGGTTAAGATCGGATGAAATTTCGGGACAGACGGACGACAGACCGACAAAGTGACTCCTATATAGCCCCCATTACCTATGGTAAATGGGGGTATAATTACTCTGACACTCATTGTTTGTCGGACCATGTGGCCGCAATAAAATAAATCTGATTGATTGTTCCGTGAGTTTGTTTGACAGATGGCGAGTGGTCAGTTGACCATTCGCCAAATACGCGATCGGCCACAATAAACGAAATCTGATTGATTATTATATGAGTTGGATTGACAGCTGGCGAGTGGTCAATAATTTGTTATCATAAATGCACACATTGTAACTACCAAGGCAGCAAATTGTTTGGTTCAATTAATAATGAACAGTGACTTTTATAGTAACTTATTCAAAAACATTATTAATGCATGCCTTTTTATATAGATGATTGGTGTTTAAGGAACTTACCAATTTAATCCCAGGAAATTGATTAGTATTTGACTGTTCTCAGGTAAATTTGACACACGAACGGCAAAGAGGTGGGATATAGACAACATATTTTGGGTGACCTGTTTCATATGTGACTTTATGATAAGAGACGAAAACGTTCAGTCCCACGGCAAAGTCGTCGTCAACGACAATACAAACGTTACCTCGGGTCATTGGACAATGATGAGACAAGAAAATAGCAAGATAAAAAATGGAATTCTACCAGATAAGCCCAAGTATTACAAATATATAATACATAAAACAAGTTCAACAAGTATATTGGTCATCCGGCTGGCAGTCCGCACATGCTTATCAGGGACGACACTATCCGGTTTTATGGAATTTTTCGTTTAACGGAAGTCTCTTCTTAGCGTTATTCCTGTTAAGACGGAAAATGTCGTCCCTGATTAGCCTGTACGGACTGCACAGGTTAATCTTGGACGACACTTAACGCACATGCATAAAACCCTTTTTTCACAGAGCGCGGCCCACATCTACAACGGAGCCGTGTTGTTTGATGCAATATATAAGCTCTTTGGGCCCCTTATGAAGTAGGAAAACAAAGAACGGGAAATTGAAGAACCGAGTGCATTGACCTGGAAGCTAAGCTTATTGTTAGTCTTTCCACGAGCATGAATAAACGATGGATTAGGCGAGATGTCAATATAGAAAGGTTGTTGTGGAAAGTAAATGTGTATAATTCAATTAAAGACAGTTGTGATGGGGGAAACGCAGATGAGTACGGATATAGATCGGTGAAGTGGATTTGTTAGTAGGGAAGTGATAGAGAAATAGAAGCGGAGATAGAGTGTAAACACATCGAATCTATCTGGAATCAGTACACATCCTTTCATGAACGAGAGCGCCGATGGCGTTGAAAGCATAGTTGCAAGATACAGGGAAGTTGCTGCTGAAGTAAATGTTGGTTACAATATACTAAATAATCGAGTGATGAAGGGAATCATGAAGGGCTGTACTCTCTAAACAAATCAACATATTTTCCTCGAAGGCATGTTTTACACTTTAGACTGTTGTTCTGGTTTTATCGTTTGGAGATATTGATAGGGTACGAATAGGTGTTCACTACTTAATTCCTGAAATAGGATAAAGCAAGAGATTTAAGTAAAAAATGGCACTGCAAAAGGTTACAATCCACAAGAAAAGGGCCGAAAAAAGAAGGTGCAAAAACAGTCGAATTTGATTTGAGTCGAATTCTTTTTTGGTTTGAACATGACATATCTTTTTTATTGCTTAAATCGATTTAGCTAAGAATGCCCGTCAAAAAAAAGGTAGGTTATGGGGGTCACTATGTGCAAAATGTTGTATTTATTTTCGCTCAAAGTTGTCGCTTTAACATTAAAACATATAAGGACAGGACACTATTTAGTATATTTTGACCTGGTAACGATTTGTGACATCACGAGTCGCCTCCCTTGTTGGTTCATGCTTCCAAAATGTTCTATTTTTAGAAACGGGAATTCCAAATCGTGACGAATGTGAATGGTTACAAAATGACATAACTATGAAAATAAATAAGTAGAATAACATTATTTCACGCATACTATTATGCAACCATCCGTTTTCTTTTCCGATTTGACACATTTACAGCTTTCCATTTAATATTTTACAGACACAACACTCGTCCAGAATTCGTGCGAATCCATTAAATTCGATGCCACATTTAAACCGTTAGCCCTACTCGTAACGTAAATTTCTGGCTCAAAGTAAATCGTTTTAATTTAAATTGACACATCTCTATTACTTTTAAACTCTACTTCATCAAATCCATAGAAAGGCAGGTCAGAATCCATGTCATAAATCAGAAAACACATCGTACTCCGCCATTTTTTACACATTTTCAAAGAACGAAAGTGCTTTATGCCCCACTTCCTGTTGAGAATATGTAAATTTCTATTTATAATTAACCAATGAAATTTTACATATCCTTAAACCAGGGCCTAATGAATTCAGTTATGTAAACATTTGACCTCTCCCAGAACAGTAAACAAAGGAAAAAGAAAGTAGGTGTGAGGTCACTATCAACAAGAACAGAATTGTTTTACGAACGAAATTTGTTTTAGTTTCTTAGAAGGTTTTCTCACGTAAAACGGTCTTAGAAAAATTCACTAAAAACGGTGTCAGCAATATGCTTGGAAGAAAACGTTAAAAAACTGTTTCTATATAAAAAATTGTAAGAATTAATATATATTATATTAAATAGATATTTCGTCTGATTTTTGATCAGGTAAGGCTTCATAATGGTCAACCGTTCCATGTTGGTTTTCGAAATATAGCTCTAACTTAAGCATAGGTGCGTTGCACCTATGCTAAAAACTGCATGTACAATTTTTATTCTTTAATGTTAGTTTTGGAAATACAACAGACAGTAATAATATTCATTTGTGATTTTTAGTATAAAATTCATGAAATATTTTCGCTTCAACATGAAATACATAAAAACACAAAAACCTTATTTTAATTGTTTTATATATAGCGTTAAACTAAAGAAGGAAATAGCCATCAGTAATGATACATTACAGAAGAGTGTCACTGATATACATGTTGAAACCAAGGTCTTAAAAACATTGCAATGCATATTTTTGTATACATGCACGTAGCTAGTACAGATTTTTTTGCAAATGAAATACATGTCGATATATATAATATAATATGCTTTAAAATGATTATTTTGTTATTCTATATGTATATGAATTCCCCCCATACGTGTATTTCTTAATAACCACAGCAGTAATTATTATCCGTATATATTTAGAAAAGCCTAATAATTTGACTGTATATAAATGCATAGTTTTAACATGAAAAACAAGAGATATGTTTGCCAGAAACACTATGCCCCCTAATGCGCCGCTTTGATTTTTTGTTTGTTTGTTGTTGTTGACCTTTGACCTTGAAGGATGACCTTGACCTTTTACCACTCAAAATGTGCAGCTTTATGAGATACACATGCATGCAAAATATGAAGATGCTATCTTCAATATTGCAAAAGTTATGAGCAAGGTTAAAGTTTTCAGACAGAATGACAGACAGAATGACAAACAGGCTAAACACAATATACCCCCTTTTTTTAAAAGGGGGCATAACAAACTGAACTGTAAGACATTTAATTACAAAGAGTTTTTTGGTGGTATTATTTGTCTAGTGGCTTCTTTTCTTTACAGAAAATACCATAATTTCGCGCACATAAGTCTGTTACAGGGGTGTGTAAAAGAACAAACAGTTAGTAATAAGCTACAAAAAGCTTTATTATAATTATTATATTGAGAAATTTCAAATGCCCATAATGTCTGTGTTGCATATATGCAATTCTAGCAGCTACATGGTCATTAATATAAACAACGGATGCGCAATATTTGAATCACTGTTAAATTTATACTATCCTATAGTGTTCATTGTGTTTTACAATAGCAATTTAAGATACATGCATATACCAAAAACAACCACTTTCAAACTCGGCAGACTGACATATCATTAAAAGAAGTTTACCCCAAGCCAATTTCAATATCATGGGCAGGATTTTTACAAAATTGGTAGAGCACCACAAAACGATCTTACTGGTCATATAACAAACCCCCGTGCCTTGCAGTTTTAGAGGAGATTTTGAAATTTTTGCTAATAAACTGTATGGGAAACAAATATAACCACACAGAGTGACCAATTTTGAATCGTGGGCACCATTTGTACAAACTTGAAAATCACCACCATGCCATGTATCAAACAAATATCTGTGCCTTGGGGTTTCAGAAGTATTTTAGTTTAAACTGAATACATATATGGGAAACAGGTTAAAACCAGGACAGATAAGGTTTTACCCCATTGGCGTGTTCTGAATAAACTTGGAGCAGAACCTAAATTTGATGTTACATGCCCAATACCATACCTCTTGGCCTTATAGTTTCAGACAATGATTTTTGAAGATTTCCCAATAAACAAATAATTGAAAAAAAAAGCTTTTAATAGTACACAGCAAGTTTTTACCTTAGGGACATGATTTTAACAAACTTGGTAGAGGAACATAATACAATTTCAATTGCCATATATTCCATCTCTGGGCCTTGTCGTTTTAGAAAAGATTTTTTATTAAGTTTACTATACAAGTCTATATTTAATTTGTGATACATGGGGCGTGGCTATTTACATACCCAGGCTTGACTTGAAAAATTAAGGAAGAGGATCACTAGAATATGTAACACACCAAATATAAAAGCCCCTGACACTTGTGGTTTCATAGATTATATGATATGTTCATGTTTAAGCTATGTCTTCCCGTATATTCGTATATATCATCAGGGGTTTCGCTGTCGATCGCCACAATCGCAAATGGCTCAATTTTTTTAAAAGTGGCTCTAATTTTTTTAAAGTTGCGGATTAAAACAAATCGGTAAAATCCTTTCCGAAAATGTACTGCGAGTCGGTAAGCACGCGACCGAGCAGCATCATGTGCTTCTTCACGTTTCCAAGTTACCATTGTGGTTACATGAATAACCATTCACCTCACACTTGTTAAAGTCTGTCTATCGTATGTATCCTCATGTGTATTTTCAAATCTCAATTATGGTTACATGTATAACCTCACACCTCACACGTGTTCAGTCTCTCTCCTTTATGTATCTTCATGTGGCACTTCAAGTGACCACTCTGGTTACATGCATGACAACATACATAACACTTGCACCGTCTCTCGTCTTTATGTATCTTTATGTGTCTGTTCAAGTCAAAACTCCTGTTACATGCATAACCACACACCGCACACTTTTACAGTCTCTCTCCTGTATGTATCCACATGTGTGCATTCAAGTGACCACTCCGGTTACATGCATAACCACACACCTCACAATTGTACGGTCTCTCTCCTGTATGTATCCACATGTGTGCATTCAAGTGACCACTCCGGTTACATGCATAACCACATACCTCACACTTTTACAGTCTCTCTCCTGTATGTATCCTCATGCGTGTATTCAGGTGACCACTTTGGTTACATGCATACCCACACATCTAACACTTGTACGGTCTCTCTTGTATGTATCATCATGTGTGTCTTCATTCAAGTCACTACTCTGGCTACATGCATATTAACCACACTCTTCACATGTGAAAGGTCTCTCTCATGTATGTATCCTCATGTCTGTCTATTAGTCACCAATCCGATTACATGCATAACCACAAACCTTACACTTGTACGGTTTCTCCTTTATGTATCTTCATGTGTCTCTTCCAGTGACCACTCTGCTTATATGCAAAACCACACACCTTACACTTGTACGGTCTCTCTCCTGTATGTATCATCATGTGTGTCTTCAAGTGACCACTATGTTTTAACGAAAAGCCACACACCTCACACTTGCACGGTCTTTCTCCTGTATGCACCCCCATGTGTAACTTCAAGTAACCACTCTTTTTAAATGCTTTACCACACACCGCACACTTGTTCAGTCTATCTCCTGTATGTATCCTCCTCATGTGTGTCTTCAAGTCACCACTCTGATTAAATGCTTTACCACACACCTCACACTTGTAAGGTCGTTCTCCTGTATGTATCCTAATGTGTGTCTTCAAGTTACTTCTCTGGTTAAATGCTTTACCACACACCTCACACTTGTACGGTCTCTCTCCTGTATGTATCCTCCTCATGTGTGTCTTCAAGTTACTTCTCTGGTAAAATGCTTTACCACACACCTCACACTTGTACAGTCTCTCTCCTGCATGTATCATCATGTGTGTCTTCAAGTCACAACTCTTGTTACATGCATAGCCACACACTTCACATGTGTACAGTCTCTCTTCTGTATGTTTCATCATGTGTCTTGTCAAGTCACCATTCTGGTTAAATGCTTTACCACACACCTCACACTTGTACGGTCTTTCTCCTGTATGTATCCTCATGTGTATCTTCAAGTCCCATATCCTGTTACATGCATAGCCACACACCTCACACTTGTAACGTCTCTCTTCTGAATGTGTCATCGTGTGTCTCTGCAAGAGACCACTCTGGTTAAATGCTTTACCACAAACCTCACACTTGTACGGTCGTTCTCCTGTATGTATCCTCATGTGTGTCTTCAAGTGACAACTCTGGTTAAATGCTTTACCACACACCTCACACTTGTACGGTCGTTCTCCTGTATGTATCATGCAAGTCTTAAAGTGACAACTGTTTTTACTGGAATAACTGCACAAGTTCTTGTCTCTGATAGGGCCAAATTCCCTGGCGAATTCATTGCAGTACCAGACCAGCAGTTCCTCACCTGTAGCAATAGACATATTAGCCATGTGTAACTGTTTTTCAGGAACGCTAAATGCCTTTACCAGAACTTTTTTCACAAATGTAACTTATACCTCACATTTGTTTCTGAGAAATGTGCATATGTGTTACAAGTACACGTTTCTTTATTATCTCAACAAATAGTTTTGATTCTAAGACAGAAATATAGGACAGGTTTTATGCCATGCTAAACGTTTTGGTTATTAATGTTTTCTTGCTTTTTGTTAATTGTGTGTGATTTAAACGAAATGGCAGAGTAGACAGACAATGTGGTAAAACTTATTGTGACAGTGACCTTGACCTTTGACATCGTGACTATAATTTCAATAGGGGTAATCTACTGTTCAAGGCCTATGCACATGTGAAGTATCAAGCCAATCGGTCACCTCGTTGACGAGTTATAGATCGGAAACGATTTTCACACTTACTGTGACAGTGACCTTTGACCTAGTGACCCCAATACCAGTAGGGGTCAATCCCTGTCTTATGCCATTGAACATGTGAAGTATCAAGCCAATCGGTCAATCTGTTCACAAGTTATTGATAAGAAACGAACTGGTCTACCGACAGACACACAGACCGACAGACCTTCATTCAGCAAAACAATATACCCCCTCTTCTTTGAAGGGGGTCATAATTAAAGCTGCAATGTCCAACTATTTATTCATTCTGAGGTATTTCTTATTGGTGTGTTGCACAGTAAGGAAAATCAGAGAACCCGGAGAACATCACACCTTTCCTGTATGGGGACAATCAAGCAAATATGCGCTGGTACAGGGAATTGAACCTATATTGCCAAGGTGAGACTGCTCTATTAAGACAGCCTCCACATTAAGTCTGCATATCTTTATTCATACAACAAGTATATACCTGGTGAAACTGGCTTCAATGTGCAGTAATAGATGCCTCCTTTGTACGACAATGATACAAGGTTCCGATCTGCCTGCGTTATTGCACAGTTCACGTATCTCATCCAGTTAGAGGTGGCTTGGTTCTGGGCATCCACAAAGTTGCTCGCTTTTCCATCCTTATAGGTCTGAATTGCATAGAATCTAACTAAAAATCTAACCAACAGGTCAATAAGATTGATACACAAGAAAACATGATACAGAATATACTTGTTATTTAGAGCCACATTCAATTGTTAGACTAGAATACCAAACAATTGCATCTTATTTATAATTTTATAAACTAAACAATGCAATGGTCATACAATGTTTAATGTGTTCGACAGCACAAAAAGACTAAGTTATTTGTTCTTAATTTTACAGTTTCATTCATGTAAAATTGAACAATACTTTACACCCTTGAATTGCACACTTTTTTAAACAAGAGTTCTGCGGTCGCCTACTGTCTAAGGCAAATGCACATGTGAAGTATCAATCAATCGGTCAATTGGTTGACGAGTTATTGATCGGAAACGATTTTCACACTCATTGTGACAGTGACCTTGACCTTTGACCAAGTGACCACAATTTCAATAGGAGTCATCCACTGCCCCAGGCCAATGCACATGTGAAGTACCAAGTAAATACGTTCACAAGTTATTGATCGAAAGCGAACTGGTCTAACAACAGAAACACAGACCGACAAACAGACCACCCGACCGACATCCAGCAAAACAATATACCACCTCTTCTTTGAAGGGGGGCATAATAATGACATAATCAGTTCTACAAGATGTGTAAAATCTACTAGATCAGCTAGAAATGTGTATTAATAATTAATTCTACAGCTTACAAACAGAAAAAGGTCATAATTCAGTCAAAACGGTTGCAGTTGAAATTACTTTCTTAACAATCAATCATTTACGCACTAAGGACAATCAGCTCTTACAGTCTGGACAATATCTTCAAAGCACTTAGAGGCATTAAAAACTATAGTTTGGGAATATATTTTATAGTGACAAACCAGACAACGGCTTTAACTCTGCCAAAACTTGTCACAGAAAAAAGATCATTTCATAACAAATATCTAGAAAAGAAAGATAACTCAACTGTGATAACTTGAACTAGGTCAACCCAGTAGTTAAAGATGAGTTGAAAACATAAAACGTTGTGACTTTAGTTTTAAAACAGAAAAATACCATAATTCTGCCAAAACATGCTGCAGCCAAAGTTCCTGTTGTTGCAATCATCTATGCATTAAGGTCATTCATCATTGAAAGTTTGAGGAAGATTCACCAAATAGTTAAAGAGGAATTGAAAACACATGCGCCAGGATTTGAAAACAGACATAGGACCATAATCCTGCCAAGGTTCCTGGAAGTCCAAATTCTTTTTTTATATCATCTACACATTAGAGTCATTAAACAGTTTGGGCGAGATCCACCCGGTGGTAAAAGAGTAGTTGAAATTACAAGCTTTGGGATGAACAGACATGCTGAGGGACAGACGGACAAGTACCATGTTTAATGTCTTCCACTATGTTGTTGCATAATAAATAATACAATTAAATCCCTATTATAGACTGCTAGATACATGTAGATAATGTTTTGGTTTTAAATATGCGTGTCTTAGACTTTATTTTCAACCGTTTATACTATATGAGAAATAGAAAACCTCACTGAGGGCCCTATGACAGAATAGTGACCAGCCAGGCAACCATGAATAGTATATGGACCGAAGCCAAAGGCTGAGGTCGATATACTATTCGGGGCTGCCTGGCTGGTTACTATTCTGCCATTGGGCCCGAAGTGAGGTTTTCTATTTCTTATAGTATACCGAACATTATGTAGCAAATGTATGTCAATTCCAATAAACAAATTTCACCAATGTGTAACCATTTAATAACATTAAATATAGATGTTAAACTGATAATTATTAAGTTTTCGTACAACGAAACTGTAACCGAAATATATTTGCGTTGTGAAACTTGCACAACATTCCAGCGGGCACTATTAGATGCGCGCGCATCTTTACCGAGGCACTTTTCAAATTATCGGACCTGTGTAGTTTATTTACGCAAAGAAGAAACATACTTATGTGAAGTATACTATATTAAATTACCCTTGCATTTCAAACTTAAAAAAAAGTATCAATGCATCAAGCTTAGCATCACTTTACCTTCACCTGCCAGCAATATCCTGACTTATGGTTGTAAATGATGATAGCGCCCACATACGGTCCGAACATGATCTTGGATTCCAGTCCCTCCTTGGAAAACACTCCAAGACCAGCTCCAGCTCCAGCTAGTTTAGACGTTCTGATTTCAAGGCAATCTGGCAAGGTATTGTCATCTTTAAGAGGGTCCCCTTCTGGCACCTGCAGTTTATTTTAAGGTATATGAGAATCTGCTGGAAAAACTATTTTGTATAAGAATAATAAGGGCATTTTTAAGGCATTTCTTAAATGTATAGCCATATATTAAAATGAATTGAGATATACCAATGTAATAGAACGGGTTCTACGTCTTACACCTAACGAGGTGTTAAAGAGATTAACTCTTTTGAATAACTGAGAAACTAGGAAATAAACTGTTATCTATTTTATTTTTACTATAAGATTTACGAACGTGTTATAACACACCGGTCATGGTTTCCTTTGAGGACAAGTGCGGAGATTTCCAATTTCCAAACACGTCGCACAACAGACTACTGAGACCGAGACCTATATCTTGTCTCCCGTACAAATAGTCAATACAACAATTGTACAATAGACATATATCATTATATTGTCATACAAAATGTATAAGTTACTGATACTCAATTGTACACAACATATTATTATACACTATTTTAACTAATTCACTCAAGTACAATACAAATTAAGAAAGTTTACATTTAAAGGGCAATAATTTAAATTAAGGGAGAAAACCTGTCCTATTACATTCCTCCCCTTAACAGAGAAATAAATGAATATACTGAATTTATTTTAAATTTGCTCGAAACAGACTTTCAGATCATTTTTACCACAACATAATTTAATACATTCAACATGAAGAGTTCATAATCAACACTTTAAATTAGTGTCAGCACATTACTGTCGTCATTGTTCAGAAAACACTGTTTATATCATTTTCACCACAACACAATTTACATGTTACACTCTCAAAATAAAAACAATTCATAATCAACACTTTTACTAAATGTTCGTACGTCACAATTGTTATTCGCAGTTAAAGTTTGTACACTGCGATCCTTAGCGGTCGGTCTGAATGCCGCCCTTGCTATTACTGTAGAACATCCTGCGGTCGTCCTGGTCCAATGGCACGATTACCTCCTCCTGGGAAAAACTGATGTCCTCATTGATCCGCGGGCGCACACGGCCGGATACTCGGTCATTACCTTTCAGTTCAACACGTTCATTACAGTATGGCTTCCTAACAAAGTTCATCTCATTCTGATACTTGTGATCCATCTCCTTGCTGTGTTCACTAACACTCGATATGGCTGCCATCACCTGTTGCTTGACACCTGACATATTGTTCTCGATAATATTCGGATATCGCTTGATCTGGAGTTGTATTGACGTCTCTACAACCTGCTCAAGGACACGTCCATTTGCAACCACCTGTCTCTCCAGGCAACCATATTTGCTATCAAGGTCCACCATTCGCTCGCGCATTGATGACCTCTCTCGCTCCATTGCCTCTGCTATATGACGATCGACGTTGATTGTGAGCTCTTCTAAGTTATATTCGTGCTCTTTTCTCAGATTCTCTTCCAGCGCTGACCAGCATGCCTGCTTCTCCAGATACATTTCGTCCCACAGCCTGTTGATAGCCTCAATCTGTGAAATAATCAAATCCTCCGTCAGCTGCTTATTCTCAAGTTTATATTGTTGTTTCAGCTTTAACATGTTTTCTTCGAATAATGTCAACTGGTTCTTCATATCATCTCTAAGGATCTTCTTTTCTATCTCCATTTGTGCTAACCCTTCCAACTAGTCAGCCTCTATTTTACAGAGTATCTGCGCCTGTTCTGTCTCAAATTTAGAGACTGCTAGTCCATATCGCACATTGAAAGCACACAGTTTTACAACGTATGCCTGTATTTCTTTCTGGTGCTTGTTTTTCAAACTTTGCACTATTGCTTGGAGCTCATCCTTGTGTTCTGTTGTAAGTTTGCTCTGAACGTCTTTGACAGCCTCATGCTTTTCAGCCTCCATCTTATTTCGAAGTGTCTGTAACGCAGCCTGGTTCTCAAATTGCAGCGTCGAAGAAAAAAAGAGATGTGTTTGTCAGAAACACAATACCCCCTTCTGCCCCGCTTTGAAATACAATTTCTATTTATCATTTGGCAGGTATAGACATCATCTCCCTTTAAAGCTTATTACTTCCCATGGATTTTGTTTTTTGACCTTTGACCTTGAAGGATGACCTTGACCTTTCAGCACTCAAAATGTGCAGCTCCATGAGATACACATGCATGCCAAACATTAAGTTGCTATCTTCTATATTGCAAAAGTAATGGCCACTGTTAAAGTTTTCGGACGACCGGGGGGAGGGGACAGTCAGAAATGACCAAGGCAGACATCGCTGACTACCAAGGCCTGTGGTTTAATCAAAAGAGATCATTGCCACAGTTCATTATATATCTATGGGCATAAGTCCACAGGTAAGTAACGAAACCTATCATTCACAAAGTAGTACAGGAAAGAAATGATAGTTATATAATAAAAAAAAACTTTGACAAATCAATCATTTAATTTAAAAATATAAAAATACAAAATCTGTACAGTAACTGTGAAAAGAACTTAAATTCTTGATGAGGAAATATATAATTTGAGATTTATAATTATATGAATTACTTACCTTGAAAAAAATTGTTCTTTAACAAATCTCTATTTTAAGTAGCAAATAATTATAAGCCACTACCGCCTGTAGATTCACAGGTAACCTTAAAGTACCTAAGATACTTGTACGCCCAAAAGTATAATTGTGGGCTTGGCTTGACCATAAAATGTAAGTTTGATTATGCTTCAATTGTATGGTTTCTTATATAAATTTTCAATATATCTTTTAGCAGGTTTAGAAATAATCTCCCTTTTAAACCTAACTACTTCCCATGATTTTGTTTTTTGACCTTTGACCTTGAAGGATGACCTTGACCTTGAACTGTTACCACTCAAAATGTGCAGCTTCATGAGATAAACATGCATACCAAATATCAAGATTCTATCTTCAATATTGCAAAAGTTATGAACAACGTTTAAGTTTTTGGACGGACACAGAGATGGACGGACGGACAGACGGACTGACAGTTCAACTGCTATATGCCAGCCTAACGGGGGCATAAACATGATTTTTTTTACATTCATCACCGGTAAAACACTTTTCAAGTAACATTCTCATATGCCCATAATAAAATGTTTGCTTTTTCCTTGTTTTCTCTACAACATAAAGTTTATGTTTTCAAGATGTACACAGCTTTACCTCTTTGTCCTGTATGTATTTATAAGGTCCATGGACAGGGCAGTCCCCTTCAAACTCCTTGTTGCATTCTCCACAGTCTAAGGGAGCAAAATAAACACACGACAATAATCAAACTAAGTAAAACACTAATATCAGCTACTGGAACATCAGATTTTACGAACCAACTCATATGTATTATGAATATTATAAAACGGCTGATTTAGAAAAATATCTAAAAGACAGCCCTTACGTCACAACACCCTATTTTATAACTTTTCCCAGAGTCATCAGTTCACATAATAAGGTTCATATGGTTTTATCAAATGTTCTTTTACTTTCTTAGTTATGTGCATCACATTATCCGACAGAAAAGCAATATATCAGTCATCTGAATGAAGGAGCATAACAAGGGAGCCATGTCTAATTACTTTAAAGCACTCACCTTAGTTTAAGGTACAATTCTTAAAATAGGCCAATAATTTGACCAAGTGACTAAGTTTGTTAATTCATGTGACGCAGTTTTAATTTAGGCCCAGATATGGTCAAGAAAAACATTTATAACAAGTTTAATCCAAAAATGCAACAAACGAGATTTGAAGAATTATTGCTATTTTTCTCAGATTTGTCCTAGGGACCTTATTTTTGACCACATCTGATCGAAAATCAAACTAACTTCCGTCAAGATGAATATTCTGACCAATGTATTTCAAGATTGACTATTAATGATGCTTGTCATATGGTAACAAGCTTTTTCTGAAATTTGACCCATTGGACTAGTTTTTCACCGCACTTCACCCCTAGTCGAGCTTGGCCTAGATATTGTTATATAAACATTCTGACCAAGTTTTATCAAGATTGAATCATGAAGAAGGCTTAAAATGGTAACAAGGTTTTCAAAATTTGACAACGTGGCCTAGATTTCACTCAACTAAACCCAATGTTATTTAAAATTTTGCCAAATATTGCAGTTTAGCCTTTTGACCAAGTTTCATCAAGATTGATTCATAAATGTTGATTCTAGAGTAGCAACGCAGATTTGCTAGGCGTTTACGAATTACTCTTGATTTAACCTACTTGACACAGGTTCTAACTTGGTTTCAATATTTTCAATATTAACATACTGACAAAGTGTAATCATAATTAATTTAACTGTTGTCTGTATATTGGGAACAAGCCAAATGTTGCCCATGCACAACACATGACGCCAAACCTACCACTATAGCTCAACTTGTCAGGAAGCTAAAAATGATTATTATTATGCTGGTATTCAGTGAGACTTTCTCGTGCAAGATAAGGGTAGTTTTGTTCTAGGTCTTACAAAGAAAATGGTCATTATCTGGAGGTTCCAGGTTCATACAGCTTTCTGGGTTCCTCTCTTGAAGACTGTACTCAGTCTTGTCTTTTTCTGGGGTCTTGGCTTTCTTCCTTATCTGCAATGGTGTTTAAGACGAAGAATATTGATTACATTTAACACATTATATTCTGATTATAATTCACTTTGTTATGTCTTTTTTAAGTTTATTCCAGCTGTGAAAGTTTGAGCAGATTCCGCATAGCAGCTAAGCCTTAAAAACACAAAATTGTCATCAGCGGAAAGACAGACTAAGGTCAATAATACTGCCAAAACATGTTGCAGCCAATATCTCTTTCTTTATGATCATCACACGTGAAGGTCATTCAACTGTGACAGTTTCAGCAAGATCCAACCAGTAGTAAAAGATAGGTTGGAAACACAAGCTTCAGAACGGACAGACATACGTATGGACCAGTGCAATGCTTTATACCTCCCTATCCGTGGTTGCGATAAAAGGAAAACAAAATTCCGGTAACTTTTGTACCTTAACTTTCTTCACTCGGTCACCCTTTTCGTTCAATTTCATTTTAGCTGGTTTGCTTGTCACCGCATTCTCTGCAAACATATCATTAAAATTAAACAACCGTAATTATTACTTAAGTTTTCTGACACCCTCTTTTTAAGCCAAAATAGTAGTTTTGTGTGTGACTCTTTTCGAATACCAGATTATTAATACAGGTATCAGGTGTGTTGGGTATCCGAGAGAGAGAGAGAGAGAGAGAGAGAGAGAGAGAGAGAGAGAGAGAGAGAGAGAGAGAGAGAGAGA